>CM041114.1:27295205-27310205 GCA_023079485.1 Archilochus colubris | reverse complement strand
AATTTAAGTAAACTATTTATTATTATTCATTTTTTTAATTTCACTGAATCATCCAGGTTGGGAAGGACCTCTGAGCCCATCAAATCCAACCCTTAATTCACTACTGCTGTGATTTTGTTATTTATTTACATTTATTTTTATTTATTTATCACCTGAGATACCTTCATTTCTTATCTGGGATCTTTTTTATTTGGGCCTTTGTGTCCTTTCACCTGTAGCCAGTGCAGAATAAACCCAAGTTACCCCCTTCTGTAGGGGCCCAAAATGTAATCCTTAGAATGAGGAGGTTTGGTTAAACTTCCCCATTTTTCACTACACTCAAACCTGGGTCCCCCTCGTTTGCACCTGGGGGCTTCACTGGAACCTTCAGACTCGTTTAGTTTTAATTAATTGGAATATTGGGAGGGGGGGGGCTCACACCAACCTGATGATGATCAACAAGATCCTACCAATGGGTTTGGGACATTCCCAAGTGCATCAAAACCCAAACGGCGCCGGCCAAGGTTCATAGAATCATAGAATCCTTGGGGTTGGAAGGGACCTCGAAAGATCATCTAGTCCAACCCCCCCTGCCAGAGCAGGGCCACCTAGAGTACATCACATAGGAACGTGTCCAGGTGGGTTTGGAATGTCTCCAGTGAAGGAGACTCCACGACCCCCCTGGGCAGCCTGTTCCAGGGCTCTGTCACCCTTACAGGAAAACAATTCCTCTGGATATTCAACTTGAACCTCCTGTGCTCCAATTTACACCCATTACCCCTTGTCCTATCACTGGTCACCACTGAGAAGAGCCTAACTCCATCTCCCTGACACTCACCCCTTACATGTTTGAAAGCATTGATGAGGTCACCCCTCAGTCTCCTTTTCTCCAGACTAAAGAGACCCAGCTCCCTCAGCCTTTCCTCAGAAGGGAGATGTTCCACTCCCTTAATCATCTTAGTAGCTCTGCGCTGGACTCTTTCAAGCACTTCCCTGTCCTTCTTGAACTGAGGGGCCCAGAACTGGACACAATACTCCAGGTGCGGCCTCACCAATGCAGAATAGAGGGGGAGGAGAACCTCTCTTGACCTACTAACCACCCCCTTTCTAATGCACCCCAGGATGCCATTGGCCTTCTTGGCCACAAGGGCACATTGCTGGCTCATGGTCATCCTCTTGTCTACCAGGACCCCCAGGTCTCTTGCACCTACACTGCTCTCCAGCAGGTCAGCCCCCAACCTATACTGGGCCATGTAGCGGGAGGAGCCTTTCTTGCTCCTGAAGCTCGACGAGCTGCTGACCTCTCCATGCCTCACCCCAGAGTGAGCTGAGGTGCCTTCTGTGGGTGTGTGTCCCACCTTTATTGGCCCCCTGGTCTTGCTCATGCCCAATAGGGGCCTGTCCTAATCAGGCACAGGTGGACTCTCACCCACTCTTTGGCAACTCAAGGCACCTGGTTGACAATGTCTCTCTACAGGGCCATCTTGTTGTTCTTCCCCAAATGCAAAACTCTACACTTCCCCTTGTTGAATTTCATCATGTTTCTCCCTGCCCAACTCTCCAGCCTGTCTAAGTCTCTCTGAATGGCAGCACAGCCTTCTGGTGTGTCAGCCACTCCTCCCAGCTTAGTGTCATCAGCAAACTTGCTGAGGGTACATTCTATACCCTGCTTTGGCAGCACAAGAATTCAGATTGGATCCAGTGCTTCCCCATCACCTCCCACTTCCTCCTCTGCCTCCAGCTGGGAGGAATTTAAAAAAAACAAACCAACACCCCACAAATCCATCCTCAGCTCCCAAACCATCTCCCAAAGCCAAGACTCCCCCTCCCCAACCAGCAGTGGTCTCCAAACCCCTCAGCGTGGAGATGAATGAATTCTTTTGTTGTTGTTGCTGTTAAATTGCATTTGTTTGGAACAACTGCACAAAGCTCCCCACCTCTTCCTTCCCTCCCAGCTCACAACTTCTGCTCTTAGCTCCTTGAAGTGGGAGCTCTGACACCTTCCCTGGTTAATGCCGGGGAATCTGGAAGCCGCGGGTGGGACGAAATTGGGAGGTTTGGAGGGATTTATGTGTGTTAAAAACAAAACCACATTTGTCAGGGGGTGGGAGATGAGGATAAGAAACGAACCCGGCAGAAAATGTCTTTACAGCAGCAGATGAGAACTTGCCTCTTTCCTTCCTAAAACTCCACTTTGAAAAGTGCCCCTGAGCCTCTGGGGGAATCAGAGATTTGGGTTTTCTCCTCATCCGCCCCAAAAACGCAAAGGGTGGGTCCAGAACTTCTGGAAATCACCCTGGGATTGCCACAACCTCTTGGACCATCCTCCAGCTCTGCTCTGAACATCACCAATTACCACCATTCCCTCCCCAAATCAACTTTTAACCATTTCATTAGACAATAACCTCCAAACAGTAATTAAAAGCCTCCTCTTCTCCTTGTGGAAACAACCAATTCCATGCAATCCACCCCAAAACGTCTGTGCCACAGGCAAGTCCTGACCGCTGAGCACCTCCCCAGCTCCAACACTGATCTGAGCTTTACAGAAATAGAGAAATTCATTAATTTTTTAATTATTTCCCCCCCTTTCTTCCTACAGAGGACGAGTCGAGTGGCGCCGGCGCGACAGATGGACAAACATTTGGAGAGTTCTGCAGCTTTTAGCAGAAAGGGAAGGAGGCTCTAAAATCACACCAGCAGCTGCTGCAAAGATGAGGGAAAAAAACTGGTAAAGGCTTGAAAAGAGAAAACGTTCCTAATCCTCAAAAAAAAAAAACAAAAAAAAAGGAAAAAAAGGGACTGAAATAGAGAGGGTGAGGTGTGAGAGTTGGGTTTGCGTCCTGCAAGTAGGACTGAGATCATCTTGGGGTTGATGATCATCATCTGTGGAGTCCTGCAGGAAGAGAGGGGAGAAAGAAAAAATATTTTTAAAAATAAACATGAATGAAAAAAAAAAAATCACTGAAATGCAAAATTTACTCCCCAAAGGACCAATAAAGGATTTGGGCTTAAATCTGAATTCATCTGGAAGGAGATGGAGTTGCCTAAGGAGGTCAGCCAAGCACAAGAGTCCCTCAGCCTCCAGACCTCTGGAATTAAAACACCAAGAGGGGAAGAGGATTTTTTGTTTGAATTAAAAAAAAAAAAAAGGCAAAACAGAAACTGGAATTCAAGTTTTTGGTTGCCTTTTTGCTGGGTTTTTTTTTTTTTTTTGTTATTTTGGGTGTTTTTTGGTTTCCTGTGGGGAGGGAGGTTGCTTTCTTTTAAAAATTGTTAGGTCTTGATTTTTTTTTTATGTTTTTCCTTTTTTTGGGGGTTTTTTTTGTTTGTTTGTTTGTTTTCTAAACCCAGAAACGTTTTGAACTGGATCAGGAAATCTCTTCCTGCTGCTGCAGCACATCCCCCACGCTGCAGGAGCCAAGACAATTACAGGAGCCAATTAACCCTGGGTTTTGTATCTCTGCTGCTTTTGTATTTCCCCCTTCTCTTTACAACACCAGCAATAAAAAACCCAGCACTAAAACCCCAAAAAAACCCCAAAACCAAAGCATGAGGCTGAAAAAAAAAAAAAAAACAACTTCAAGATGCTGCGATCTCCACCCTGGGCAGGAGCAGGGGATTAATGAATCCCCCACCTTCTCTGCAGAGCTCTGCTGTTGCTACAAGGAATTTTATTTATTCATTTGTTTATTTTATTTATTTTATTTGGATTATTATTATTATTTGGATTATTATTTGGATTATTATTATTTGGATTTTTAGAAAAGGGAAGGGAAGAACATCTCCAGCACGGGGTTAATCGGTGAGTGCAGCTTATCAATGTTTGAGGAAGCCAAAGATGGGTTTATCCTTATTGTTTTAAACTCCTTTTTCCTCATCTGAGGTCAAATCCCTGCCTGGAAAAAAGAAAAGAATACGAAAAAAAAAAAAATAGTGAAAGGGGTCTCTTAACCCCACCAGGTTGTATCACCACCTAGGGATGAGCTGCAGGTACCTCTCAAGCTGTTGAGTGAAATAAAACTGTTCTTTAAACACCTGATTCCAGTTAAACTGGAACTGGGCATCAACCCCACCCAGCATAAAAAAAAAAAATCAAAATCCAACATTAAAATGATGATAATAAGAAAAAATAATAAACTAAAATAATAATGGTAGCTTCTCCTTCTTCTCCTTTTTCCTTCTCTTCCTTTTTCCTTCTCCTTTCTCCTTCTTCTCTTTCTCCTTCTCCTTTTTCCTTCTCCTTCTTTCTCCTTCTCCTTTTTCCTTCTCCTTCTCCTTTCTCCTTCTCCTTTTTCCTTCTCCTTCTCCTTTCTCCTTCTCCTTTTTCCTTCTCCTTCTCCTTTTTCCTTCTCCTTCTCTTTCTCCTTCTCCTTTTTCCTTCTCCTTCTCTTTCTCCTTCTCCTTTTTCCTTCTCCTTCTCTTTCTCCTTCTCCTTTTTCCTTCTCCTTCTCTTTCTCCTTCTCCTTTTTCCTTCTCCTTCTCTTTCTCCTTCTCCTTTTTCCTTCTCCTTCTCTTTCTCCTTCTCCTTTTTCCTTCTCCTTCTCTTTCTCCTTCTCCTTTTTCCTTCTCCTTCTCTTTCTCCTTCTCCTTTTTCCTTCTCCTTCTCTTTCTCCTTCTCCTTCTCTTTCTCCTTCTCCTTCTCTTTCTCCTTCTCCTTTTTCCTTCTCCTCCTGCTTCTCCACCTTCTTTTCCTTCTTCTCCTGCTTCTTTTTAAGCCAACGTTTCAAGGCAATAATGCCTTTTGTGGCATTAACTAATTGGCTTTAACTTTTGGGGGAGTTAAAGCAAAATAAATCCCCCAGGGGATGATTTGCTTGAGAATTAAAAGGTGTTCAGTCATGGTGGCTGAGTGGAGTCAGCTAATCCTGATCTTGCAGCCACTTAGGGTGGGATTAGAAGTGGTCCCAGGAGGATTAAAGTGAAATAATCCACCAGGATTCAGATGAAATCTGGTGGGGAGGCAGAGGATGGGGTTTTTTTCCTTGGTGGGGAGAGCTCTTCCTTTTCCAAAATGAGAAGGGAAATGTTTGAAGTCTTCCTCCCTCCCCCAAGCAGCTTTTTGTCTTTTTTTCTATTATTTGTTTAATGCTCCTTTTGGGCTCAGCTCTGGGGTGGGAGTTTCCTTCCTCCCCCACCTTCCCCAGCGTGGGGGAAAAAAAAAAAAAAAGTGAAATTGCTAAAGAAAATATTCTTTAGAATCTTCTGTTCCATTCGTGGTCAGAGGGAATTGAGCATCCAGCCCCAAATGAAGGGTTGGGATTTCTCCTCCTGACCCCAGGGCTGACAACGAGGACTCGGAGGATTGGGTGACCTGATGTGGAAGGGCAGCCAAGCTTCACAGGAGCTCTTTGAAACCAGCCAAAAAACGGTTTTTTAAAGAGAATTTCTGCAGAAATTACAAGCTGTTAGCCAGAGGAACACAGGCTCAAACCTCTGGACTGAACATGTAGCGGGAGGAGCCATTCTTGCTCCTGAAGCTCGACGAGCTGCTGGTCTCTTCCAGGACTCCAGCCACCACACAGCACTTCCAGGGTAGAAGTGTAGCAGGAGGAGCCTTTCTTGCTCCAGAGGCTCGACGAGCTGCTGGCCTCTCCATGCCTCACACCAGAGTGAGCTCAGCTCTGTGGGTGTGTGTTCCACCTTTATTGGCCCCCTGATCTTGCTCATGCCCAATAGGGGCCTGTCCTAATCAGGCACAGGTGGACTCTCACCCACTCACTGGCAATTCGAGGCACCTGGTTTATCTTATTTCTCTACATTTCCCCCTTTTTTTTTTTTTTCTTACAGCAAAGCTTTCCTGGTTTGCCCGAGCTTACAATTATTTTACTTATAACTTACAGGAGTTAGCCCTAGCTTCTCAGGCAACTGTTCAATGTCAGCCCAGGCACTTCAGTTGTTCTTCTCCCTCCTGTATCTGCTCTTCTCTTGGCTTCCCTCTGCTCAGGGGCTTCCAAAGAGAGAATCCTTCTCTTGGCTTTCCTTTGCTCAGGGGTTTCCAAAGAGATTTCTGGCTCCTCATGGGTTTCTGGTTCCTCATGGGATTACAGGATTTAACCCTTCCTCATGGGATTCCATACACGGGTTTTAACCCTTCCTCATGGGATTCCATCCTCCTGGCTTCCCTCTGCTCAGGGGTTTCCAAAGAGAGAATCCTTATCTTGGCTTCCCTCTGCTCAGGGGTTTCCAAAGAGATTTCTGGTTCCTCATGGGTTTCTGGTTCCTCCGTGGGATTCCATACCATGGGATTTAACCCTTCCTCATGGGATTCCATCCTCCTGGCTTCCCTCTGCTCAGGGGTTTCCAAAGAGAGAATCCTTCTCTTGGCTTCCCTCTGCTCAGGGGTTTCCAATCCAAAGAGCTTGCTGGTCAGACCTTTCAGGGCTAGTGTTAGCCCAGGCACTTTTCCAAATCAGGGAGAACGTTCCTGTTGCCAGGTGGGTGTGAGCCTCACTATTTATTGGCCCCATGGTCTTGCACATGCTCCATAGGGGCCCTGCCCTGGCTGGGCACAGGTGGAGTTGATAGCAGCTCACACCCACTTCTTGATGATCAGAGGCACCTGGTCGCTCTGTTCCACTACATGAACAGAAGGAAGGAGATCAGAGGCTGGAGTCTTGTCCTGGATGTCTGAAACCGATGAATTAACCAAAAACTGTCAAGTCAGGTTGTCCAAAAGCAGGAAAAAACTGCCCCAAAACATCATCCCAACCCCTCTAAGACCCTGTGGGTCTCCCAAGGTTTGGGGCATCATCTGCTTTGTGGCCAGACAACCAAAAATATCAAACAAAAAAAGGACATTTCCATCCTAAAAATGCTGCCAGCAGCCTCCTGCTTCCCAGGGGGATTTTGTTCCCATCATCTTTAGGGTCATTTCCCCAGGAATTGGGTCAATGAGTGTCAGGGTGTCACTGCTGGCAGTGACAATCTCCAGCTCACCCTTGGCCACGCTGTGGCTCCTGGGCATGGAGCAGTTTTGTTTCTATTGATTAACTGCAATTAATTGCAATTTAGACTTCCACGTCACCACAGAGAGAGGTACAGGAGCCAAGAGCTACGAGGGGACATCAGGAAAGGGAAGAAATGATGAGGGATTATTTCAAAGCAGCTTTTAAAACAAAAAAAAAACCACACAAAAATCCCAAAAAAACCCCAAAAAACCAAAAAAAAAAAACCCACAAAAAAAAAAAAAACAACAAAACCAACCCATCAGTGTTAAAACTCTTGGTCTGAAGAGGAGGGAATTTCTGTTTTAACAAGGCTGCCAAAAGAATTTCATGTCCTTGGGTGGAATTTAAAGGCCAAGATGCAGAAGAATAAAAGCAGAATTTAAAGGCCAAGATGCAGGCGAAGACACAAGGGCAGGAAAATAAGGAAGAAGAGAGCAGGCACCTAAAAATAAAGAAATAAAACCCTCCTGGCATCCCCTCACTGCTTGGTTTGAGCATCAGAATGGGACAGGAAATTAGGGATTAATGTAGGGATTAGGAATGAAAAGAGCTGAGAGGCCCCCAGCAGAGCCAGCTCCTCCCCCTCTGCACTGGGCAAGGCAAATAATGGGGATTTTGGTCAAAATCTCAGTGGTTGGAGGAGGTGGGGAAGGTGCTGAACCCCCAGCTGAGCTCAGGGGAACTTCAGCACCTTCCTAAAATCTCATTGTTCATCATTTTCCTCCTGAAATTCTCATTGTTCATCATTTTCCAGGCTGTGATGGACGAGCTCTGCCTCCTGCTTTGAACACTCATTAATTCAGCAGGAAATGTGCAGCCCCAGGCACTTCCCAGCTCAGCAAAGGCAAAAAAGAAAAATGGAAAAAAAAAAAAAAAAAAAAGGAAAAAAAAACCAACCACACAACAACAAAAAAACCAAAAAACCAAACAAAAAAACCCCAGGTGGGAAAAAGGGATTTTCTGTTAAAAATCAAATATCCTTTGAGATGCTGAAGAGTGAAGATATTATTATTATTTATTATTATTATTATTATTATTATTATTATTATTATTATGTATTATTTTTCCTCCAAAATCACCCATCATTCATTTTATTATTGTTATTTTTATTATTATTATTATTATTATTATTATTATTATTATTATTATTTTATTTTTATTATTATTGTTATTTTATATTTATTATTTTATTTATTATTTTATTTTTATTATTATTAATATTTTTTATTTTATTATTATTATTATTATCCAGACAAAAGCAAATGGCTCCTTCTGGAAAAAAAAAAAAAAAAAATCACCTGAAATTCAAGCCTGCTCTCCCAGCTCTGAGGGTTTTTAGGGGAGGATTATGATCCAGGGAGTAAAAAAAAAAACCCCAAAATCTACAGCTCTGCCACTGAGATTCTGCTCAGCAGAGCAGAAGCTTCCCCACCCCCAGGGTCACCGTGTCTGCCCGAATCATCCACATTTGGATCAGGAACTGGTTGAAAGGAAGGAGTCAGAGAGTTGTAGTCAATGGGGCAGAATCTGGTTGGAGGTGTGTGACCAGTGGAGTCCCTCAGGGGTCGGTACTGGGACCGGTGTTGTTCAATATCTTCATCAACGACTTGGATGAGGGTATAGAATGTACCCTCAGCAAGTTTGCTGATGACACTAAGCTGGGAGGAGTGGCTGACACACCAGAAGGCTGTGCTGCCATTCAGAGAGACTTAGACAGGCTGGAGAGTTGGGCAGAGAGAAACATGATGAAGTTCAACAAGGGGAAGTGTAGAGTTTTGCATTTGGGGAAGAACAACACGATGGCCCTGTAGAGAGACGTTGTCAACCAGGTGCCTTGAGTTGCCAAAGAGCGGGTGAGAGTCCACCTGTGCCTGATTAGGACAGGCCCCTATTGGGCATGAGCAAGACCAGGGGGCCAATAAAGGTGGGACACACACCCACAGAAGGAACCTCAGCTCACTCTGGTGCGAGGCATGGAGAGACCAGCAGCTCGTCGAGCTTCAGGAGCAGGAATGGCTCCTCCCGCTACATGGCCCAGTATAGGTTGGGGGCTGACCTGCTGGAGAGCAGTGGAGGTGAAAGAGACCTGGGGGTCCTGGTTGACAAGAGGATGACCATGAGCCAGCAATGTGCCCTTGTGGCCAAGAAGGCCAATGGCATCCTGGGGTGCATTAGAAAGGGGGTGGTTAGTAGGTCAAGAGAGGTTCTCCTCCCCCTCTATTCTGCATTGGTGAGGCCGCACCTGGAGTATTGTGTCCAGTTCTGGGCCCCTCAGTTCAAGAAGGACAGGGAAGTGCTTGAAAGAGTCCAGCGCAGAGCTACTAAGATGATGAAGGGAGTGGAACATCTCCCTTCTGAGGAAAGGCTGAGGGAGCTGGGTCTCTTTAGTTTGGAGAAAAGGAGACTGAGGGGTGACCTCATCAATGCTTTCAGCCAAGTGCCGGGTCCTGCACTTTGGCCACAACAACCCCATGGGGAGCTCCAGGCTGGGCACAGAGTGGCAGAAAGGGACCTGGGAGTCTGGATTGCCAGGAAGGTGACCATGAGCCAGCAGTGTGCCCAGGTGGCCAAGAAGGCCAATGGCATCCTGGGCTGGCTCAGGAACAGCGTGGCCAGCAGGTCCAGGGAAGGGATTCTGCCCCTGTGCTCAGCTCTGGGGAGGCCACAGCTTGAGTCCTGTGTCCAGTTCTGGGCCCCTCAGCTCAGGAAGGAGATTGAGGTCCAAAAGAGGGAACTGGTGGAGGGATCCAGCACAGATCCTGTGAGGAAGGGCTGAGGGAGCTGGGGGTGTTGAGGTTGGAGAAGAGGAGGCTCAGGGGAGACCTCATCACTCTCTGCAACTCCCTGAAAGGAGGTTGGAGAGTTGGGATGATCCCAACGGGATGAGGTTCAACATTCCAAGTGCTGGATCACTTGGACCTGTTACCTGGGAGCTTGGGGTGACAGGAAGGTGACCATGAGGCAGCAGTGTGGCCAAGAATCCCAAGGGCATCCTGGGCTGGTGGCCAAGAGGTCCAGGGAGGGGATTCTGCCCCTGGTGAGGCCACAGCTTGAGTCCTGTGTCCAGTTCTGGGCCCCTCAGCTTGGGAAGGAGATTGAGGTGCTGGAGCAGGTCCAAAGGAGGCAACTGGGCTGGTGAAGGGACTCGAGCACAGGCCCTATGAGGAGAGGCTGAGGGAGCTGGGGGTGTTGAGGCTGGAGAAGAGGAGGCTCAGGGGAGACCTCATCACTCTCTACAACTCCCTGAAAGGAGGTTGGAGCCAGGGGGGGGTTGGGCTCTTTTCCCAGGCAACTCTCAGCAAGACAAGAGGGCAGGGTCTCAAGTTGTGCCAGGGGAGGTTTAGGTTGGAGATGAGAAAGAATTTCTTTCTGGAGAGGGTGATCAGGCATTGGAATGGGCTGCCCAGGGAAGGAGTGGATTCTCCGTGTCTGGAGATCTTTCAAAAGAGCCTGGATGTGGCACTGAGTGCCATGGTTCAAGGGTTGGACTCGATGATCTCTGAGGTCTCTTTCAACCCAGCCCATTCTATGATTCTATGATTCTATGATGAAGGGAGTGGAACATCTCCCTTCTGAGGAAAGGCTGAGGGAGCTGGGTCTCTTTAGTTTGGAGAAAAGGAGACTGAGGGGTGACCTCATCAATGCTTTCAAACATGTAAGGGGTGAGTGTCAGGGAGATGGAGTTAGGCTCTTCTCAGTGGTGACCAGTGATAGGACAAGGGGTAATGGGTGTAAATTGGAGCACAGGAGGTTCAAGTTGAATATCCAGAGGAATTGTTTTCCTGTAAGGGTGACAGAGCCCTGGAACAGGCTGCCCAGGGGGGTCGTGGAGTCTCCTTCACTGGAGACATTCCAAACCCACCTGGACACGTTCCTATGTGATGTACTCTAGGTGGCCCTGCTCTGGCAGGGGGGGTTGGACTAGATGATCTTTGGAGGTCCCTTCCAACCCCAAGGATTCTATGATTCTATGATTCACCAGCCTGAATTCCCTGAAAGTGATTTAATTCACAACGTGCCCAGGAAAAAAAAAAAAAAAAAAAGAAGAAAACCCAAAACTGGGTCATTTTCCCAGTGGTTTAAGGCTGCTGGAAGCTTCTCCATGAGAAAGCAGCTTGAAAAAAAAAAAAAAATATAAATTTAATTGCTCCCAGGTTTGATTTTTAAGCCTCATTTTGCCTCCCAAAGCTCTTGGGGCAACTGGAAATGGAAGCAGTTTGGGTAGGGCAGTTGGAGATGGAGCTTTAAAAATAGTATTGAAAAGAATAAAATAAAACAAACAAAAAGACACACAAAAAAACACCAAAAAAAAACCCCCAAAAGAACAAAAAAAAACCAAAAAAAACACCCCAAAAACCCCCAACCTTAAGACCCCCACAATGACATTCTCCTCCCAAGGAAGAAATAAAGAATAAAAAACCCCAAAACCCCCCAAATCAGAAGCACGACAACCCCAGCAGCTTCCCCTCTCTCATCTACATTTTAAAGCAAAAAAAAAACCCAAAAAAACCCAAAAAAAGCAAAACTTCAAAGAGCTCCAAATCCCAACTCTTGGCTATTCCCACCAGGTTCTTCTCCTCCTCCTCCTCCTCCTGGTACCCAACTCCCCCAAGTCCCACCCTAAAAATAACCCAAAACCCCAGAAAAATGCTGAGTTTTTCATCTCCTCTCCAACCTCCAGGCTGCTCCTTCTCAGCTTTTTCTCCAGTTTTGGGGGTTATTTTTCTCTCAATAGTGGTGGTTTATTCTTTAGTATTTTAATACCTCTTTTTCTTTATTCTTTATCTCCCTTCTGTTATTTTTTTCAGTCATTCTTATTTTTAGCAGTCTTTATTTTTTAGTCTTTTATTTTTTAGTCTTTATTTTTTATTTTATTTTATTTAGTCTTTATTTTTTTATTTTATTTTTTTAGTCTTTATTTTTTAGTCTTTTATTTTTTAGTCTTTATTTTTTATTTTATTTTATTTAGTCTTTATTTTTTTATTTTATTTTTTTAGTCTTTATTTTTTGTCTTTTATTTTTTAGTCTTTATTTTTTATTTTATTTTATTTAGTCTTTATTTTTTTATTTTATTTTTTTTAGTCTCTATTTTTTTATTTTCATTTTTCTAGTTTCTTCTTTTGACAGATTTCTCTTTTTTTTTTTAATACTTTCCTTTCTGAAATGATTCCCTTCTCCTTCTCCCCCCCCTACTTGCCACCACTCGCTCCCCTGTCACTTCCCATTCGATCACATCTAACACTTCATTCTGCTGAATATTTCAATTAATATTATTAATAATATTATTAATAAACTTCCCCTGGAACACAAACGAGCAACACCAACCAGCCTGATGACAAACCCCTGGATTTAATTACTAATTAAGCCCAGGAGGAGGACTGAGCCCTCGGAATGCCACTCACACAACTCCAACACCCCCATTTTGCAGCCCCCTCCCCAAGATCTGCCTGAAGCCCCAAGGAACTCGGTTAATTAGTGAGGTGCAGGGTAATTAGTGAGGTGATGCTAATTACTGAGGTGTGGGCGCTAAATTGGGGAAGAAATGATGAAATTTGCTGCTGGGGATGAGCTGGGGAAGCAGAGTCAGCCCCGAGCTCAGGGGAAAACATTCCTGGCAGAGGAATCTGGGAGCAAATCGTGGCTTTTGGGGCAGATCAGCTTGGGGAAAAAAACGTTTAATTTGGGTTTCTTTGGGTTTCCCATCCTGGGCCCCTTTTTAGCACTGATTTGTTTTTCTGCTTGGGCCTGGGGAAGCCCCGGAGAGGAGAGGGAGAGGAGAGGGAGAGGAGAGGAGAGGAGAGGAGAGGAGAGGAGAGGAGAGGAGAGGAGAGGAGAGGAGAGGAGAGGAGAGAGGAGAGAGGAGAGAGGAGAGAGGAGAGAGGAGAGGAGAGAGGAGAGGAGAGAGGAGAGGAGAGAGAAGAGAAGAGAAGAGAAGAGAAGAGAAGAGAAGAGAAGAGAAGAGAAGAGAAGAGAAGAGAAGAGAAGAGAAGAGAAGAGAAGAGAAGAGAAGAGAAGAGAAGAGAAGAGAAGAGAAGAGAGAAGAGAGAAGAGAGAAGAGAGAAGAGAAGAGAGAGAAGAGAGGAGAGAGGAGAGAGGAGAGAAGAGAGAAGAGAGAAGAGAGAAGAGAGAAGAGAGAAGAGAGAAGAGAAGAGAAGAGAAGAGAAGAGAAGAGAAGAGAAGAGAAGAGAAGAGAAGAGAAGAGAAGAGAAGAGAAGAGAAGAGAAGAGAAGAGAAAAGAGAAGAGAAGAGAGAAAAGAGAAGAGAAGAGAAGAGAAGAGAAGAGAGAAAAGAGAAGAGAAAAGAGAAGAGAAAAGAGAAGAGAAGAGAGAAGAGAAGAGAAGAGAAGAGAAGAGAAGAGAAGAGAAGAGAAGAGAAGAGAAGAGAAGAGAGAAAAGAGAAGAGAAGAGAAGAGAAGAGAAGAGAAGAGAAGAGAAGAGAAGAGAAGAGAGAGAAGAGAAGAGAAGAGAAGAGAAGAGAAGAGAAGAGAAGAGAAGAGAAGAGAAGAGAAGAGAAGAGAAGAGAAGAGAAGAGAAGAGAAGAGAAGAGAAGAGAAAAGAGAAGAGAAGAGAGAAAAGAGAAGAGAAGAGAAGAGAAGAGAGAAAAGAGAAGAGAAGAGAAGAGAAGAGAGAAAAGAGAAGAGAAGAGAAGAGAAGAGAAGAGAAGAGAAGAGAAGAGAAGAGAAGAGAAGAGAAGAGAAGAGAAGAGAAGAGAAGAGAAGAGAAGAGAAGAGAAGAGAAGAGAAGGAGTAAAACTGAAGGAAAGCAAAAAAAAAAAAATTCCATTTTTAATTTGTGTTCCATTCTTTTTTTTTTTCTTTGTATTCCAGAAGTTAAAAAAAAAAGATAAAAATTAAAATCTCTGTGGCTCCTTGGTGCCAGTGGAGCCAGAGGAGAAAAGAGCCAAAACTTCAGCTCTTTGGTCAGCTACTCAAAATTTACCTTAAATGAGAATTATTTAAGCCAGCAAAAAAAAAAAAAAAAAAAAAATCCCCAAACTGATCACACAAAACTAACAAAGACTCATTTGGAGTTTTAATTAATGCACAAAGCCAGCACTAAGCAGCTCCAGACACTTGAGCATCACTTATGCAAATGGGGTTTTAGGGAGAGAAAAAGGAGAACAGGGAAAAAATTAAAAAAAAGTTAAAATAAAATAAAATAAAAATAAAATAAAATAAAATAAAATAAAATAAAATAAAATAAAATAAAATAAAAATAAAATAAAAATAAAATAAAAATAAAATAAATGTGCCGTGACAGCAAAACCTGCAGCTTTGCAATCATCTCTTAACACTCCTCTGGGGTTTTTTTCTTCTTTTCTCTGCACTTCTGGGGGTTGAAGAATTTGTAATTGGGGACTTAGGAAGGGCCTGGAATTCCAGGTAGGAAAAGGAGAAATGTGGAGAAAAAAGGGGGGGAAAAAAGGTAAAAAAAAGGTAAAAAAAGGTAAAAAAAGGTAAAAAAAGGTAAAAAAAGGTAAAAAAAGGTAAAAAAAGGTAAAAAAAGGTAAAAAAAGGTAAAAAAAAAGGTAAAAGGCGGCAGCAGGTGGGGCAGGGGCAGCCCTGGGCCTGGCCTGGGGACACCGATGGTCCCCGTTGAGTTTCTGCCCGTGTAGTTCCACGACCTCTTTGTCCAACCACCCAACCAGAGGCATTTTCCCACCATTCCCATTTCCCAACTCTCTGCTCCAACATCTGCCACGGGTTCAGGTTGGAACGGGACCCCCAAAGGTCCCCGAGGCCTCTCTGCTCCTCTCCAGCTTCAGTCCTGAACCACCGAACTCTTTGGGTTGGAAAAGACCTTCAAGAACTCCAAGTCCAACCACTGACCCAACACTTGACCACTTGACCTAGGGCTGGAGGATCAACCACCCCATGGGCAACCCTGCCAGTGGAAGAGTTTCCCCTAAAACCCAACCTGAACCTCGCCTGGTGCAACCTGAGGCCTTCTCCTCTTGGCCTCCCTCTTGGTTGGGAGAAGAGACCAAGTCCCATCTCATAAGTCCTCAAAGACGTGTGAAATGAGGAGAAAATGGAACATTTCTGACCATAAAGGTCAGGAAAAAAAAGTAAATC
>CM041114.1:27245205-27290205 GCA_023079485.1 Archilochus colubris | reverse complement strand
TCATTTTCATTCTTCATTTTCATTTTTTTATTTTCATTTTTAATCCCTTTTTTCATTTTTCATTTTTCTTAACCCTTCAAAGCCCCAAACATTAAATATTAAACGACTTTTTAACCCTTTTTTTAACCCTTTACCAACCACCGAAGCTTTCAGGAGCCTCAAACCCCCCTTAATTCATTTTCTTTTTTCCCTCCTTTCCCTCCAGCTGCAGAATTCCAATAAAGAACCAAATTTAAGTAAAAAAACCCCGATTTGGGGCTTTTTTTCCCCATCATTTCCCACCCGATGCTCGCGGTTCCTCCCCAGGCTGCCGCAAACCCCTCAGCGCTTCCCAACCTCTTTTAAAGCGGATTTTCCGCACGTTTTCCGCCCCCCCCCAGCCCTCCCCGCACCCCCAACCCGCACCAAGGGCCGCGTTTGGGGTTTCTTTTATTTTATTTTATTTTATTTTATTTTATTTTATTTTATTTTATTTTATTTTATTTTGGGGGGGGCGACGCGGAGGTCACGGAGCTTTCGTTAATTTCATTTTTAATTCATTTTTTTCTTCTTATTTTGATTTTTTTTTGCCCCAAAACCCCGCAAAATAATGAAAAAAAAAATTAAATTCAAGAAGGAAGGAAAAACGCGGAGAGCACGCGCTCTGCCGCGCAATAAAAGGCACCAAAAAAACCCCCAAAAAATCAAATTAAACCCCAGAATTAAAGCCCCAAAACCCCCCCCAGGGACCCCCCCCAAGGATTTTTTTTTTTTTTTTGGTCATTTTTTCGGCAAAAAAAAATTCCGCATTTTCCCCAAGGGCGGAGCCGCCTTTTTGGGGTTGTTTTTTTTTTTTTTTGGGGGGGGTTTTTTGGGGTGGGGGGGGTGGAATTGGGGGAGGGGGAGAGGTGGAAGTGGTAAAAGGGGGGGGGGAAAGGAAGAGGCCAGGGTGAGACCGCGGGGTGGGGAGGGGTTGGGGGGGGAGGGGAAAAATAAAATAAAATAAAATAAAATAAAATAAAAATATTAAATTAAAAATTAAATTAAATTAAATTAAAATAAAACAAAATAAATTAAATTAAATTAAATTAAAATAAAATGAAATAAAATAAAATAAAATGAAATTAAAATAAAATAAAACAAAATAAATTAAATTAAAAGAAAACAAAATAAAATAAAATGAAATAAAACAAAATAAAACAAAATAAAATAAAATAAAACAAAATAAAACAAAATAAAATAAAATAAAAGAAAATAAAATAAAACCAAAGCATCACGGAGCCACCGCCCCCTCCCCCTTTCTCTCACCTTTACGCGAGTGCGGAAAAAAAAAATAAAAATTAAAATCTCCGCAGGGCAAAAAAAAACCCCGCGTGGGGGAAGCGCTCAATTTGCGCGGGGACGCAGAGGAAATCAGCGCCTCCCCCAAAAAGGACACAACCCCCTCCCGCTCCGCACCCGCGGACCCCGCTCACCTCCCCTCCGGACACCCCTAAAGGGGCTCCGCGCCCCGCGTGGCTCCGCGCATCCTTCCGCCGTCCATGGTTCGGCTCCTCCCGAGCCGTCCCTGCGCTTCGGTTCCTCCCCTTCCTCCTCCTCCTCCTCCCTTCCCGCAACCCCGCGGAAAATCCCGCACCCCCCGCGGAGCGATCCCGCACCCGAGGAGCCGGGAAGAGAGGATGCGGCAGAGACCGCCCCGCCCCGCGGAGGAGGAGGAGGAGGAGGAGGAGGAAGGGGAGGGGGAGGAGGAAGAGGAAGGGGGGGAGGAAGAGGAGGAAGAAGAGGAGGAAGAGGAGGAGGAGGAAGAGGAGGAAGAGGAAGAGGAGGAGGAGGAGGAAGAGGAGGAGGAAGAGGAGGAAGAGGAGGAGGAAGAGGAGGAAGAGGAGGAGGAGGAGGAGGGGGAAGAGGAGGAGGAGGAAGAGGAGGAAGAGGAAGAGGAGGAGGAGGAGGAAGAGGGGAGGAAGAGGGGAGGAAGAGGAGGAAGAGGAGGAGGAGGAGGAGGAGGGGAGGAGGAAGAGGAAGGGGAGGAGGAAGAGGAGGAAGAGGAGGAAGAAGAGGAGGAAGAGGAGGAGGAGGAGGAAGAGGAGGAAGAGGAAGAGGAAGAGGAGGAGGAGGAGGAGGAGGAGGAAGAGGAGGAGGAGGGGGAGGGGGAGGAGGAAGAGGAAGGGGAGGAGGAAGAGGAGGAAGAGGAGGAAGAGGAGGAAGAAGAGGAGGAAGAGGAGGAAGAGGAGGAGGAGGAGGAGGAAGAGGAGGAGGAGGAAGAGGAGGAAGAGGAGGAGGAGGAGGAGGAGGAGGAGGAAGAGGAGGAGAGGAGGAAGAGGAGGAGGAGGAAGAGGAAGAGGAGGAGGAGGAGGAAGAGGAGGAGGAAGAGGAGGAGGAGGGGGAGGGGGAGGAGGGGGAGGGAAACTTTGGGTGTAAAACTCGGGGAATTGGGTCTGGCGGCTCCGAATCGGGTCCAAGGTGCCGAACCCGAGCTCTCTGCGGGTCCCTCCCGGTTCGGTTGGGTTCGGTTCGGTTCGGTCCGGTCAGAGCCGAACCCGGTTCCCGTTTTGGGTTTTTCAGTTTTTTGTTTTCTCCTTTGCCCAAAAACCCAAAAACCCCAAAACTGGGGCGGGGGGGGAGGGGCTGGAGGGGAATGAAACGAAACCAAACGGAAATCAGGAACCAATCAGGAAGCTTTGGGTTCAATACGGGTTTTAAACGTTAAAATTCCGATTTAATCATTAATCCAATCATTAATTTAATTATTAATTAGTTATTTATTCATTAGTTGTCCCCGCTCGTGACGTCATCGCCGCGCGCCGTGTGTGTGTGTGGGGGGGGGGGGGACTTGTCGCCGCCGCTTGGGACGTCATCGCCGCGCGCCCCGCGGTTAGAGGTGACGGGGAGGTGAGCGGTGTCCGTGACGTCACCGCCGGTCGCTGCTGACGTCACCGCCGTGCGCCGCGGTCGGTGATGGTGGCGGGCGCGTTCCCGCTGGCGAAGCTGCTGACGCTGGGCGCGCGCCAGCTGAGCCGCCCCTTGGCCGCGCGCATCAAGCGGGGGGCGCGAGCGAGCCCCTTCTTCCGGTCCTACGTGTGCATGCCCCCGCACAGCGTGAGGGAGGGGGGGGAGGGGGGGGGGGAAACGGGGGGCTGAGGGGTGTGAGGGGAGTCTAGTGATGCCGCAGGTGAGGAACGGGGGTTGAGGGGGGGGGGGGTGGGGGTGGGGAGTCCTACGTGTGCATGCCCCGGCACAGCGTGAGGGAAACGGGGGGGAACGGGGGGAAACGGGGGGAAACGGGGGTCTGAGGGGTGTGAGGGGAGTCCTACGTGTGCATGCCCCCGGCACAGCGTGAGGAAACGGGGGGAAACGGGGGGTCTGAGGGGGGGGCTGAGGGGTCTGAGGGGTGCGAGGGGTGTGAGGGGAGTCCTACGTGTGCATGGCCCCCGGCATAGCGTGAGAGGAGGGGGGGGAACGGGGGGAAACGGGGGGAAACGGGAGGGCTGAGGGGTGTGAGGGGAGTCCTACGTGTGCATGCCCCCGGCACAGCGTGAGAGGAGGGGGGGTTAGGAAACGGGGGGAACGGGGGTCTGAGGGGTGTGAGGGGTGTGAGGGGATGGGGAGTCCTACGTGTGCATGGCCCCCGGCACAGCGTGAGGGAAACGGGGGGAAACGGGGGGACACGGGGGGGCTGAGGGGACTGAGGGGATCGGGGGGACACGGAGCGAGGCCCCCGGCACAGCATGAGAGGAGGGGGGGTCTGAGGGGGGAAATGGGGGGTCTGAGGGGAAACGGGGGTGTGAGGGGGGGGCTGAGGGGTGTGAGGGGATCGGGGGGAGTCCTACGTGTGCATGGCCCCCGCACAGCGTGAGAGGAGGGGGGAGGAGGGGGGAAACGGGGGGTGTGAGGGGGGGTCTGAGGGGAAACGGGGGGGCTGAGGGGTGTGGGGGGATCGGGGGGAGTCCTACGTGTGCATGGCCCCCGCACAGCGTGAGGGAAACGGGGGGAACACGGGGGGAAACGGGGGGTCTGAGGGGTGTGAGGGGATCGGGGGGAGTCCTACGTGTGCATGCCCCCGGCACAGCGTGAGGGAAACGGGGGTGTGAGGGGGGGTCTGAGGGGAAACGGGGGGTCTGAGGGGAGTCCTACGTGTGCATGCCCCCGGCACAACGTGAGGAACGGGGGTGTGAGGGGGGGAACGGGGGGAAACGGGGGGGCTGAGGGGTGCGAGGGGTCTGAGGGGATCGGGGGGAGTCCTACGTGTGCATGGCCCCCGCACAGCGTGAGGGAAACGGGGGGTCTGAGGGGAGTCCACGTGTGCATGGCCCGGCATAGCGAGGGAGGGGGGGGAACGGGGGGAAACGGGGGGAAACGGGGGGGCTGAGGGGTGTGGGGGGATCGGGGGGAGTCCTACGTGTGCATGGCCCCCGCACAGCGTGAGGGAAACGGGGGGAAACGGGGGGGCTGAGGGGTGTGAGGGGAGTCCTACGTGTGCATGGCCCCCGCACAGCGTGAGGGAAACGGGGGGGAAACGGGGGGAAACGGGGGGGCTGAGGGGTGTGAGGGGATCGGGGGGAGTCCTACGTGTGCATGCCCCCCGCACAGCGTGAGAGGAGGGGGGGCCTGAGGGGGGGTCTGAGGGGAAACGGGGGGTCTGAGGGGAAACAGGGGGTCTGAGGGGTGTGAGGGGATCGGGGGGACACGGAGCGAGTGCCCCCGGCACAGCGTGGGGGGGGGGACGGGGGGGACATGGGGGGAAATGGGGGGTCTGAGGGGACATGGGGAGTGAGGGGGAAATGGGGGGACAGGGAGCGAGTGCCCCCAGCCCAGCGTGAGGAACGGGGGGCACAGGCGGGGGAAATGGGGGGTACAGGGGGGTCTGAGGGGATGGGGGAGTGAGGAGGGGTCTGAGGGAACAGGGTGAGTGCCCCCCGCCCAGCGTGAGAAATGGGGGGGAAAGGGGGAAATGGGGGGTACAGGGGGTGAGGGGAGTGAGGGGGGGACGGGGTGAGTGCCCCCTGCCCAGCGTGAGGGGGAATGGGGGTCTGGGGGATATGGGGAGAGAGGGGGGAATGGGGGGGACAGAGTGAGTGCCCCCCGCCCAGCATGAGAGGGGGATGGGGGGGGTCTGAGGAGAAAATGGGGGGGTCTGAGGGGATGGGGGGAGTGAGGGGGGGTCTGAGGGAACAGGGTGAGTGCCCCCTGCCCAGCGTGAGAGGAATGGGGGGGAAATGGGGGGTACAGGGGGTGAGGGGACGGGGGGAACGGGGTGAGTGCCCCCTGCCCAGCGTGAGGAACAGGGGGGCAGGGGGGGACATGGGGGAGTCTGAGGGGATGGAGGGGTCAGGGGGGGACAAGGGGGGGTGGGGGGGACATGAGGGATCGTGGGGGGTCTGAGGGGTCAGGGGGCTGTGGGGGGTTCAAGGGAGGGTGGGGGGGTTCTGGTGTCCCCTTCCCTGTGTCCCTGTCCCCTTGGGTGTGGGGGGTGCCTGGTGTCCCCCTGAGTCCATGTCCCCCCCGTGTCCGTGTCCCCACAGTGTCCCCCCCTGTCCCTGTCCCCCAGTGTCCCCTCCGTGTCCCCACAGTATATCCCCGTGTCCCCATCTCCACGGTGTCCCCCCGTGTCTGTGTCCCACTCCATGTCCCCACGGTGCCCCCCCGTGTCCGTGTTCCCCTTCATGTCCCCACGGTGTCCCTGTCCCCTCGTCTCCGTGTCCCCACGGTGTCCCTGCAGTGTCGTGTTCCCCTTCATGTCCCCACGGTGTCCCTGTCCCCCCGTGTCCCCTCCATGTCCCCACGGTGTCCCCCCGTGTCCGTGTCCCCACAGTGTCCCCCCCGTCCCTGTCCCCCAGTGTCCCCTCCGTGTCCCCACAGTATATCCCCGTGTCTGTGTCTCTTCCGTGTCCCCCCGTGTCTGTGTCCCACTCCATGTCCCCACGGTGCCCCCCCCGTGTCCGTGTTCCCCTTCATGTCCCCACGGTGTCCTGTCCCCCCGTGTCCGTGTCCCTGCAGTGTCCCCCTCCATGTCCCCACGGTGTCCCCCCGTGTCCGTGTCCCCGCAGTGTCCCCCTCCCTGTCCCCTCCATGTCCCCACGGTGTCCCCCCGTGTCCGTGTCCCCGCAGTGTACCACTGGGTGGAGATGAAGGCCAAGATGCGGCTGATGGGGTTCCGGGGGGCGACGGTGAAGCCGCTGAACGAGGAGGTGGCTGCGGAGCTGGGGGCGGAGCTGCTGGGGGAAGCGATCGTGTTCTGCGTGGGGGGGCTCTGCGTGTACCTGGAGTACGCGCGGCAGGCGGGGCAGGCGCGGAGGAAGGAGGAGGAGCAGGCAGCCGTCCTCCGGGACCTCCGGGAACGCCTGGAGAAGCTGCAGGAGGAGATGGACGCCCTCACCGGGGGGCTGCGACCCCCCCGGAACCACCACGAACCCCCCCGGGCACCGGGAAACCCCCCCGAGGGCTTGAACCCCGCGGAGATGGGTGAGAAACCCGCCCCAAACGGCGATAGAACCGCGGGAAGCGGCGGGAAACCGGCGGGGAGTGGAGAGAACCGGCTCTTAAACGGCGATAGTGGAGCCCAAAGTCGCGATAGTCGCGTCCAAAGCGGCGATAACTCCACCCAAAGTCGCGATAGTCGCGGCCGCAGCGCCGAAAACCCCGCGGGAAACGGGCGCGGCCACGCCTACCACGCTGCTTCCGGGTTTAGCCACGCCCCTGATCTCCCTAGTCACGTGCCCGCGCTAACCAGCCAATAAACGCGCAGCGATTCGGTGTGATTTGAATAAAGGGGCGTGGCCTGTTGCCATGGCAGCGGCGCAGGAAGGCGAGGGGGGGGGGGGGGTTGAGGCCTGGTCAGGGAGGCTCCAAAAAGCCCCGGATGTGCCATAAAAAACCGTTTTATTTAAACTGGGGGGGGGGGAACCGAATCCCCCCCCCCAAAACAACATCCCCACAACTAAAAAGAGGTGAAAACCCCAAAAAGTGGCGTTAAAAAAGGGCCTGATGTGGGGCACTCCTTTAACACCCCCAAAAAAAAAGGGGGCACAGTGTGGGGGAGTTGGGTGCCCCCCCCCCCCCAACCTAAGGCACAACCTGGGTGGGGGGGGAGGACCCAGAGACCCCCCCCAGAGTGGTGGTGAAATTGGGGGGGGGCAGCCCAGAGCCCCCCAAGTGGGGGAGGTGAAAATGGGGGGGGGGATCCCTGGGCCCGTTTTTGGGGGGGGGGTGGGGGGGGGTCAAGGGGCGCTTCGCTTCCGCAGCTCCACCACGAATGCTGGAAAAGGGGGGGGGAGGTGTTAGGAGAAGCCCCCTCCCCAAAATTTCCTGCCCCCCCCCCCACCCCCCTCACCTTTCCCTGTGTCCCCCCCTTTTTCCAGACCCCCCCCCATTTCCCTGACCTCCCCCTTTTTCCAGACCTCCCCCCCCCTTCTCCAATGCCCCCCCCCCCCTTCTCCAGGACCCCCCCCCTTCTCCAGGACCCCCTCCCCTTTTCCAGGACCCCCCCATTTCCCAGACCCCCCCCCCAATTTCCCTGACCTCCCCCTTTTTCCAGATCCCCCCCCCCCTTCTCCAGGACCCCCTCCCCTTTTCCAGGACCCCCCCATTTCCCTGACCCCCCCATTTCCCTGACCCCCCCCCAATTTCCCAGACCCCCCCCCATTTCCCTGTCCCCCCCCCATTTCCCTGACCTCCCCCTTTTTCCAGATCCCCCTCCCCTTTTCCAGGACCCCCCCATTTCCCAGACCCCCCCCCCAATTTCCCAGACCCCCCCCATTTCCCTGACCTCCCCCCCCTTCTCCAGGACCCCCTCCCCTTCTCCAGGACCCCCCCCCCTTTCCAGGACCCCCATTCCTGACCCCCCATTTCCCTGACCCCCCATTCCCAGACCCCCCATTTCCCTGTCCCCCCATTTCCTGACCCCTTTCCAGATCCCCCCTTTTCCAGACCCCCCATTTCCCAGACCCCCCAATTTCCCAGACCCCCATTTCCCTGACTCCCTTCTCCAGACCTCCTTCTCCAGACCCCCCTCTCCAGGACCCTCCTTCCAGGACCCCCATTTCCCAGACCCCCCTTTCCCAGACCCCCCCCCAGACCCCCCATTTCCCTGACCTCCCCTTCTCCAGACCCCCTCCTTCCAGGACCCCCATTTCCCTGACCCCCCCCCCTGACCTCCCTTTTCCAGACCCCTTCTCCAGGACCCTCCTTTTCCAGGACCCCCATTTCGACCCCCCATTTCCCAGACCCCCATTTCCCAGACCCCCCCATTTCCCAGACCCCCCCCCCCATTTCCCAGACCCCCAATTTCCCAGACCCCCCCCATTTCCCTGACCTCCCCCTTTTTCCAGACCTCCCCCCCCTTTTCCAGGACCCCCCCCTTCTCCAGGACCCCCAACTTCCCAGACCCCATTTCCGACCCCCCCGCCCCCATCCGACCCCCCCTCCTCCAGCCCCCCTTCAGACCCCCAATTTCCCAGACCCCCATTTCCCAGACCCCCAATTTCCCAGACCCCCCATTTCCCTGTCCCCCCCCCATTTCCCTGTCCCCCCCCCACCTTGAACGATTTCCTCCTTCATTTTCTGCAGTTCTTTCCTCACCTCCTCCACCAATTCCTGAGGGGGGGGGACACACACACAAAAACAAATGGGGGGGATTTAGGGGTCCCCCCCCCTCCCCATAACCCCCTCCCCATAATTCCTCCCCCAGTACCTGTTTAACTCTCTCCCATTCGCTTTCATCGGGGGCAGCCGGGGGTCGACTTCACCCTGGAAAAAAGGGGGTGACACAGGACGCCCCCCCCCCCCAAAAACAAAACCTCATTGGGGACCCCTCAACCTCCCCCCCCCCCCAAACTTTCCCCCCCCCTAAGAAACCCCAGGACCCCCCCCAATTCCCCCCCTCCTCTGCACCTCCACCTCCTTCCCCCCCCCCCCGCCCAAAGACCTCAGTGGGGACCCCTCAACCTCCCCCCCCCCAATATTTCCCTGCCCCCCCCCTGCACCCCAAGTTGCCCCCCCAAACCTCCCTGGACCCCCCCAAACCCCCCTGGACCCCCCCAAACCCCCCTGGACCCCCCCAAACCTCCCTGGACCCCCCCAAACCCACCGGGGCAACGTGGCGCTCGCCTTCTCCCAGGGTCTCCTGGTGATTTCTGGGGGGGGGGGGGGGATGGAAATTAAAGGGTGAGGGGGGTTCGACCCCCCCCCAACAGCCCTGGAAGGGCCCCCCCAAACTCGGGACTACATTTCCCAGCATGCTCTGCCAGAGGCGGGGTCCGCGGGGCATCATGGGAGTTGTAGTCCAGAGCCACTCACCCGCGGTCCTAGTGCTCGGCTCGGCCTCTTCCTGGGGGGGGGGGATGTAAAATGGGGGTGAAAACCTTAAAGGGGGGGGGCAGAGACTTTGGGGGGGTCGATTCCCTTCGTGGAGGGGACACCAGGGACCCCCCCTCTGGAAAAAAGGGGGTATTTTGGGGGGGGTTCACTCACATCCTCGTCCCTTTTTGGGGGGGGCTTCTGCTCAGCAGCTTTCCTCCTGGGGTGGGGGGGGGGAGTTGGGGGGGGTCAGAGGAGGTGCCCCCCACCCCTTTAGGGACACCCCCCGTTTTTGGGACCCCTTTCACCTTCGGCCAGCATGGCGCCATCTCCATCAGCCCCCCACTGGGGGCCCCCAACTTTAGGGGGTGCAGGGGGCCCCTCGCTGCTGGAGCCTCATCCTGCTGGGGGAGACAAAATAATAAAAAAGGAAAAAGGGGGCGTTTGTAGGATGCTGAAAATGATCCCAAACCCATCCCCCAAAAAAAAACCCCTCTGGTGCCCCCCCCTCACCTTCGGGATTTTCCTGAGTCTCGCCCCTGCGATGGCGGCGGCAAAACTGGGGGCCCCCCCGGGCCCCCCCAACCCCGGTAAAGGGGGAGCAGGGGGGATCCCGCTGGCTGCAGGAGGAGGGGGGGGACCTGGAGGTGGGGGGGGCCCTGGGGGGGGCGGGGGGGCTCCTGTGGAGGGGGGGAGGGGGCTTAGAAATTGCGTGGGGGGGGGGGGCAACACCCCCCAACCCCAGTGGTGAGGGGGCCCCAGCCCCCCAGCACCCACCTGCAGGCCAATGCGCCGGGGTCCTCGGGGCTGCCTGGGGGAAGGTCAGACCTCCAAAACACCCATAACCCCCCCCCCCCAGTACCCATAACCCCCCCCATTTTATGGGTTTCCCCCCCCCCAATTTATGGGTCCCTCCCCATTTTCAGGGTCCCCCCCAACTTATGGGTTCCCCCCCCTACAAACCAGACCCCCCCAGTTTATGAGTGTCCCCCCCATTTATGAGTCCCCCCCATTTTCAGGGTCCCCCCCCCCATTTTCAGGGTGCCCCCCCCCATTTTCAGGGTGCCCCCCCCATTTATGAGTCCCCCCCCCATTTTCAGGGTGCCCCCCTCATTTATGAGTCCCCCCCTCATTTTCAGGCCCCATTTTCAGGGTGTCCCCCCCCATTTTCAGGGTCCCCCCCCCCCATTTTCAGGGTGCCCCCCCCACCTCTCCTCCTCGGGCTCCTCCTCGGGCCACACCTGGGGGGTCCCTGATGGAAGGGGGGGGGGTTAACACATCAAACCTTAACCCCCCCTTCCCCTTAATTTTTTGGGGACCCCCCCCCACAAAGAAACCCCCTCCTCACCCTCCTCCAGCGCCCTCAGCGCCCTCAGGACGGCGGCGGCGAAGTTGGCGGCTTCTTGGGGGGCCCCAAAACTGAGCCCCCAGACCCTCCGGCCCTCCCCCCGCCACTGGTGGAACTGGGGGGTCGCCTGGCTGTACCGCAGCCCCCTCCCCAAGGGACAGTTCAGGACCACCTGGGGGGGGGGGGGTTGGGGGGCACCCCAAAATTGAAGTGGGGGGAATCCCCCCCCCCCAAACTCAGTGGTACCCCCAAAACGAGGAGAGGGGAAAGGGGGAGCACACAGAGACCCCCCCAGGACTCTCAATGCCCCCCCCACATTGTGCCTTTGATCCCCCCCAGACCCCCCGGGTGCCCCCCCCACCCCTGGGTGCCCCCCCACCCCCACATTCCCCCCCAGACCCCCGGGAGCCCCCCCCACCCCTGGGTGCCCCCTCCCTGATCCAGCCCCCAACCCATGACGCCCCCCCTGGACCCCTGGGTGCCCCCCCCCTTGATTCCCTCCCAGACCCCTGGGTGCCCCCCCCCGACCCACGCCCCCACCCCACCCGTGGGTGCCCCCCCCCCCACCTGCTGGTCGGGCTGGATCCTGCGCCCCACGATCCGGAAGGTGTTGGTGGGGGGGTGGTGGAAGAGCTGGACGCAGCTGAGGGGTTGGGGTCCGGGACCCCCCCCAGGGACCCCCCCCCCGCTGCCCCCCCCCGCCGCCACCCACTGCTGCTGAGCCTCATCGTAAAACAGAACCGCGGCCCGGGCGGTCACCAGCACCGCCTCGCTGGGGGGGGGGCAACCTCAGAGACCCCCCCGAGAGACCCCCAGGGGCACCCCCAGGGAGAGACCCCCGGGAGGGACCCCCAGAGACCCCCAGGGGCACCCCCGGGAGAGTCCCCCGAGAGAGACCCCCAGAGACCCCCCCGAGAGACCCCCAGGGGCACCCCCGGGGAAAGACCCCCGGGAGGGACCCCCAGAGACTCCCAGGGGCACCCCCAGGGAGAGACCCCCCCGAGAGACCCCCCCGAGAGACCCCCAGAGAGCCCCCCAGGGAGAGACCCCCCCGAGAGACCCCCAGGGAGAGACCCCCTCGAGAGACCCCCCCGAGAGACCCCCAGGGAGAGACCCCCCAGGGGGTCCCCCTTAGAGACCCCCAGAGACCCCCCCGGGAGAGACCCCCAGGGGGGGCAACCCCAGAGACCCCCAGTGTGGGACCCCCCTGTGGAACCGCCCCTATGGGACCCCCAGAGACCCCCGGGAGAGACCTCCCAGGGTGAGACCCCCCCTGTGGGACCCCCCCCTATGGGACCCCCCAGGTGAGGACCCCCGGGGGGGCCCCCTCAGAGACCCCCGGCTGAGACCCCCAACCCCCCCCCTCATTTAGGGGTTCGGGTGCCCCTCCCCCAGCCCCCCCCCCCCCTTTTCCTTCCTCCTCCGAGCCCCTCCCCCACGGGACATCCGGATTGGGGGGGGGGGGGGGAGCTCCCAGTTCCCCCAGTGCTCCCAGTACCGGTTCCCGCCTCTTCCCAGTGCTCCCCAGTTCTCCCAGTACCGTTTCCCACTTCTTCCCAGTGCTCCCAGTACCGGTTCCCACTGCTCCCAGTGCTTCCCTGGGCGAATTCCCAGTGCCGGTTCCCAGTACTCCCAGTGCCCACTCCCGGTATTCCCAGTGCCCCCTCCCAGTACTCCCAGTAGCCTCTCCCAGTGTTCCCAGTGCCCACTCCCCCTATTCCCAGTACTCCCAGTTGCCCCTCCCCGTACTCCCAGTGCTCCCAGTGGCCCCTCCCGGTATTCCCGGTATTCCCGGTATTCCCAGTACTCCCAGTTTCCCTTCCCGGTACTCCCAGTGCCCCCTCCCAGTGTTCCCAGTACTCCCAGTAGCCACTCCCAGTGCCCACTCCCAGTACTCCCAGTGCCCCCCCCCTCACCTCATTCCCGCAGCGGTTCCGGTACCGGACGGTCCCGGTCCGAGGCCCCGCCCCCTTCCAGGCCCCGCCCCCTCCCGGTAACGGCAGAGGGGGGGGGGTCCCCTCCTCTTAAAAGGGCAACGGAGATGGTGGGGCCCACCTGTGCCCCCCAGTATCCACCAGTATCCCTCTGTACTGCCCAGTGCCCACCAGTGTCTTCCCAGTACCCACCAGTGCCCCCTCCAGTGTCCGCCAGTACCCACCCGTGACCACCAGTATGCACCCGTTATCCCCCAGAGCTCTCCCGTTCCGAGGACTGGAAGGGTACTGGGGGCACTGGGAGATACTGGGGGGTACTGGGGGTGGTCTGTGGTGGTACTGGGAGGTACTGGGAAGGCTCTGGGACGACACCGGGGAATTTGACAGGCACTGGGCGACACTGGAGTATACTGGGAGGGAGTCTTGAATGTACCGGGAGGTTCCGGTGCCGGTGCCCGGTGCCTGTACCGGTACCGATTCCCGGTGTCGGTTCCCGGTACCAATTCCCAGTTCCCGGTTCCCAATGTCAGTTCCCAGTGCCCTGTGTCGGGTCGCTGATCCCGGTCCCGGTCCCGGTTCGGTTCTCTCCGGTGCTGCCCCTCCCCGCGCCCCTCCCGCAGCCGCCCCGCCCTCCCCCCCCCCTCCGCCGCCGCCCTTTGTCCGCGGTACCGCGGGCCCCGCCATGGCCGCCCGGGGATGAGCGGCGGGGCCGGACCGGGACCGAACCGGAGCCCCATGCGGGGGGGACCATGGGGCAGGTTCTGGGCTTCGCCCACTGCAGTACGAACCGGGAATCGGGAACCGGGAACCGGGAATAGGGAGGGGCAGAGGCACCGGGAGGGACTGGGGGGGTACCGGGGGTGGGAAACCGGGGATGATGGTACCGGGGATGGGGGTACCGGGGATGATGGTACCGGGGATGATGGTACCGGGGATGATGGTACTGGGGATGGGGAATCGGGGATGAGGGTACCGGGGATGATGGTACCGGGGATGACGGTACCGGGGATGGGGAACCGGAGATGGAGGTATCGGGAGTGGCCGAGGGGGTGGTACCGGGATCGGGGGTACCGGGAATGGACGAACTGGGGATGGGGAACCGGGAATGATGGTACCGGGGATGGGGGTACCGGGGATGACGGTACCGGGGATGGAGGTACCGGGGATGGGGGTACCGGGGATGGGGGTACCGAGAGTGGCCGAGGGGACGGTACCGGGATCGGGGGTACCAGGAATGGACGGACCGGGAGTGACCGGGGATGGGGAGGATCGGGATTGGGGGTACCGGGATTGGGGGTACCGGGCTCGGGACTACCGGGACTACCGGGGGCGGGACCGGGGGTTCCGATCAAGGTCCTGTGGGGGTCCCCACGCCCCCCCCTGTCCCGTCCCCCCCCCAGAGGAGGCTCCGTCCACGGCCTCCACCACTCCGGACTCCACGGAGGGTGAGTGGGGGTCCCAGTCCACCCAGTTTGGGGTTCAAATTGGGGGGTGGGGGGGTCCCCAACCCCCTCCCCCGCCCCCTAAATCCCCCCCCCCCTCTTTAAGGTGGCACCGAGGAGTTCCCCGAGCTCCAGGAGGCACCGACCCCCCCCGAGGAGGAAGAGGAGGCTGAAACTGGGGGGGCAGCAGAGACGGGACCCCCCCCCCGGGGACCCCCCCCCGGGAACTCACCTTCTCCTACATCGCTTTTCTCGGAGGGGACCCCCCCGAAAACGAACCGGGACCGGGACCCCCCCGCTGGCGTCGAGATTCCCGGCGGGGTCGTTCCAACCCCTCAGCCCCCCCCCCTCCGCGCCTAAACTCGGGGTCCCCCGGGGGGTTTCTTCGGGGGTCGGACCCCCCCTTGGCTGCCAGGACCCCTCCCCCCCCCAAACGCCCCGAGGAGCCCCCCCAGACCCCCCCCGAGGGGCAGCTGGAGGCGGGGGGGGCCCTGGAAGAGCTGGGGGGGGGGGAGATGGAGGAGACCCCAAAGAGTCAGGGTAAGGGGGAGGTCGGGGGTCTGGAGGGGCACTGGAGGGGCTGGGGGCACTGGGAGCACTGGGGGGGCACTGGAGGGCTGGGGGGGCACTGGGTGGGGGCAGTGGGTGGAGGCACTGGGAGCACTGGGCGGGCACTGGAGGGCTGGGGGGGCACTGGGAGTACTGGGGGGGCACTGGAGGGCTGGGGGGGCACTGGGAGTACTGGGGGGGCACTGGAGGGCTGGGGGGGCACTGGGAGCACTGGGGGGCACTGGAGGGCTGGGGGGGCACTGGGAGTACTGGGGGGGCACTGGAGGGCTGGGGGGGCACTGGGAGTACTGGGGGGGCACTGGAGGGCTGGGGGGGCACTGGGAGCACTGGGGGGCACTGGGTGGGGGCAGTGGGTGGAGGCACTGGGAGCACTGGGCGGGCACTGGAGGGCTGGGGGGGGCACTGGGGGGGAACTGGGAGTACTGGGGGGGGGGTCTCCCCCTGACCGCCCCCCCCACACCTTTTTCCCACAGCAACCGCCGCCCCCCCCCTCCCCCCTCTTCTCCCCCCCCTTCCCCCCCCATCCGTGGGACCCCCCCAGGACCCTCCCCAAATTTTGGAGACGCCTTCCGACCAATCAGCGACCCCCTCGGCAGCTGACGTCATGGGTGAGCGGCCAATCAGGAGGCACGGGTGTGGGGGGGGGGGCCCAATCCTGGACGAGGTTGTTGGCTAAAAATAGGGGTGACCCCCCCAAAAAAAAAGTTGGGGCCCCCCCCACCCCCCCCCAGAAGCACCCACGGGAGACATGGAGGGGCAAGGTGGGTGCGGACACGCGTGGGTGGGGGGGGCCCAGGAGGGAGGGGGGCGCTGGGTGCTTCCCCCCCCCCCTGCAGCTGTGACTGTCACTCGGAGTGGGGACAGCTGGGGAGGGCACTGGGAGGCACTGGGAGGGCTGGGGGGGCACGGGGAGGTTCAGGAGGGGGACTGGGAGGACTGGGAGGCTCTGGAGGGGGCACTGGGAGCACTGGGAGGTTCAGGAGGGGGCACTGGGAGGACTGAAAAGTTCAGGAGGGGGCACTGGGAGCACTGGGGGGGTTCAGAAGGGGGCACTGGGAGCACTGGGGAGGTTCAGGAGGGGGCACTGGGAGCACTGGGAGCACTGGGGAGGTTCAGGAGTGGGCACTGGGAGGTTCAGGAGTGGGCACTGGGAGCACTGGGAACATGGGGGGGGTTCAGAAGGGGACACTGGGAGCACTGGGGAGGTCAGGAGTGGGCACTGGGAGCACTGGGAGCACTGGGGAGGTTCAGAAGGGGGCACTGGGAGCACTGGGGAGGTTCAGGAGTGGGCACTGGGAGCACTGGGAGGTTCAGAAGGGGGCACTGGGAGCACTGGGGAGGTTCGGAGGGGGCACTGGGAGCACTGGGAGCACTGGGGGGGTCAGAAGGGGGCACTGGGAGCACTGGGGAGGTTCGGAGGGGGCACTGGGAGCACTGGGAGGTTCAGGAGGGGGCACTGGGAGCACTGGGAGCACTGGGGGGGTTCAGAAGGGGGCACTGGGAGCACTGGGAGCACTGGGGAGGTTGAGATGGGGACTGGGAGCACTGGGGAGGTCAGGAGTGGGCACTGGGAGCACTGGGAGCACTGGGAGGTAGAAGGGGACACTGGGAGCACTGGGGAGGTGCAGGAGTGGGCACTGGGAGCACTGGGAGCACTGGGGAGGTTCAGAAGGGGACACTGGGAGCACTGGGGAGGTTCAGGAGTGGGCACTGGGAGCACTGGGAGCACTGGGGAGGTTCAGAAGGGGACACTGGGAGCACTGGGGAGGTTGGAGTGGGCACTGGGAGCACTGGGGAGGTTCAGAAGGGGGCACTGGGAGCACTGGGGAGGTTCAGGAGGGGGCACTGGGAGCACTGGGAGCACTGGGGGGGTTCAGAAGGGGGCACTGGGAGCACTGGGGAGGTTCAGGAGGGGGCACTGGGAGCACTGGGAGGTTCAGGAGGGGGCACTGGGAGCACTGGGAGCACTGGGGGGGTTCAGAAGGGGGCACTGGGAGCACTGGGAGCACTGGGGAGGTTCAGAAGGGGACACTGGGAGCACTGGGGAGGTTCAGGAGTGGGCACTGGGAGCACTGGGAGCACTGGGGAGGTTCAGAAGGGGACACTGGGAGCACTGGGGAGGTTCAGGAGTGGGCACTGGGAGCACTGGGGAGGTTCAGAAGGGGGCACTGGGAGCACTGGGGAGGTTCAGGAGGGGGCACTGGGAGCACTGGGAGCACTGGGGGGGTTCAGAAGGGGGCACTGGGAGCACTGGGGGGGTTCCCACCCCTGTCTGTCCCCTTCCCCCCAGTTTGGGAGCTGCTGCACTGGCGGGAGCCGGGTCGGTCGGCGCTGGCCCTGGTGGGGACCTTGGGGACCTTGGGGTGCCTGGCCCGGTTCAGCGTCATCAGCGTGGGGGCCTACGGGGCCCTGGGGGTCCTGGCTGTCACCCTCCCCCTCCGCCTGCACCGGGCCACCCTCAGCCTCCTGCGGCGTCACCCCCCAGAGCCACCCCCACAGTGAGTGACACCCCCAGGGTGAGACCCGGGGACACCCCCAGAGTGACACCTGGGGACACCCGGGGGCACCTGGGGACACCTGGGGACACCCAAGATCCCAAAAGTGACACCCAGGACACCCTGGGGACACCCAGGTCCCAAAAGTGACACCCAGGGACATCTTGGGGACACCAGGGGACCCCCAGGGACAGCCCAGGGACCCCCAAGATCCCAAAAGTGACACCCAGGGGACACCTGGGGACACACAGGACACCCCAGGGACCCCCAAGATCCTGAAAGTGACACCCAGGGGACACCTGGGGACCCCCAGGGACAGCCCAGGGACCCCCAAGATCCCAAAAGTGACACCCACGGGACACCTGGGGACACACAGGACACCCCAGGGACCCCCAAGATCCTGAAAGTGACACCCCAGGGACATCCTGGGGACACCCAGGACACCCTGGGGACATCCAGCATCCCCAAAGTGACCCCCAGGGACACTCAGGACACCCCAAAGTGACTCCCAGGGACACCCCCGAAGTGACCCCCCAGGACCCTCCTTGTGACACCCCTGAGGACACCCCCAAAGTGACCCCCAGGGACACCCCAGGACCCTCCTTGTGACCCCCGGGTGTCACCGCTGTCCCTTTGGAGTGTCCCTGCCAGCCCCATCCCCTCCCCCTGGGTGTCCCCAGGGTGTCCCTGGGGTGTCCCCACGGTGTCCCCACGGTGTCCCCGTGCCACCCATCCCTGTCCCCACGCAGGGTGGTGTCCGTGGGGCTGAGCCCCGAGGAGCAGCAGCGCTGGGCCCGGCGCCTGGCGCGTCACCTCCTGGCTGCCACCCGCACCCTCGCCCGCCTCTTCCTCGTCCACAGTGTCCCCGAGTCCCTCAAGGTGACTGTCACCACCCCTGGGGACGTGGGGGACACCGGGGAGGGGAGGGAGGAAGGCCACGGGGGGATGGTGGGACATCTGGGGATGTGGGGGACACGGAGGGCACTGGGGACATGGGGGGAATTGGGGACACGGGGGGCACTGGGGACACGGGGGACAGTGAGGACATTGGGGACATGGGGGGCACTGGGGACATGGGGGGAATTGGGGACACGGGGGGCACTGGGGACACGGGGGGCATTGGGGACATGGGGGACAGTGGGGACATGGGGGACATGGGGGGCACTGGGGATACAGGGGAAATTGGGGACATTGGGGACATTTGGGACACGGGGGGCATTGGGGACATTGGGGGGACATTGGGGACACTGGGGGAATTGGGGACACGGGGGTCATTGGGGACATGGGGGACATGGGGGACACTGGGGACACGGGGGGACATTGGGTGTCCCCACAGGGCATTGGGGGGGTGGGCAGGGGGGGCTGCTGGGGACACGGGTGGGGGCAGGAGGCTGCAGGTGGTGGCAGCCGGGGTGGTGACAGTGACAGTGACAGTGACACGGTGGCCGTGTCCCAGTTTGCCTTCCTGTTCTACCTGCTGACCTACGTGGGGGCTGTCTGCAACGGGGTCACCCTCCTGGGAGCGGGTAGGGGACACGGACACGGGTGGGTCAGGGACACGGGTGGGACAGGGACACGGGTGGGACAGGGGACTGGGGACACGGGTGGGGATGGGGACAAGGGGGGCACTGGGACGGGGTGACACTGGGATGGGGACAGGGAGAGGGTGGCACTGGGACAGAGGACACGGGTGGGGACAGGGGACACTGGTGGGGACAGGAGCACGGGTGGGGACGGGGACAGGGAGGCACTGGGATGGGGTTGGGGACAGGGAGAGGGTGGCACTGGGATGGGGATGGGGACAGGAGGGGACAGTGGGGACAGGACGAGAGAGGAGAGGAGAGGGGACAAGAGGGGATAAGAGGAGGGGACAGGAGGGGACAAAAGGGGGGGACAGGAGGGGAAAAGAGGGGACAGGAGGGGACAAGAGGGGACACGAGGGGACAGGAGGGGACAAGAGGGGACACGAGGGGACACGAGGGGACAGGAGGGGACACGAGGGGACAATCCCCGATGTCTGCTCCCCCTCCAGGTGTCATCTGCGCCTTCACCTTCCCCGTGCTCTACCGGCACTACCAGGTATGGGGACAGGGGAAGGGGACACAGGGACACGGGGAGGGGACACAGGGACACGGGGAGGGGACACGGGGACACGGGGAGGGGGGGCTTGGAGAGGGCGGAGTCCCCGATTGTCCCCGATTGTCCCCAGGCCCAGATCGATCAATACATCAGTCAGGTGAGGAGCCACCTGAGACACCTCCAAGCCAGGTGAGGGCACCCCCCAACCCCCCCCAGCACCCCCAAACCCCCTCCCTGTGCCCCCCAGCACCCACTCCCCTTTCAAACCCCCCAAAACCACCCCTCAACCCCCCCCTGAAATCCCCCCCCCATACCCCAGACCCCCCCACTCCCCCCTTAAATCCCCGACCCCCCCCAACCAATCCACGGCCACCCCTGGGGGGGTCTTGGGGTGCCACGGGGGGGGTTTGGGGTTTGTCCCGAATTCCCCCCCCTTTCCCACAGAATCCGGGCCACGCTTCCAAGTGCCAAATTGAGGCGGCAGTGACCCCCCCACCCGTGTCCCTCCCCTTCAGCTGTCACCTCAGGGGGGGACAGGGGGTGACCAGGGTCCCCCTGGTGTCCTTCAGACTCTGGATTGGAGGGGGGGGGACACTTGGGGGTCGTGTCCCCACACCCCCCCCCCCCGTCACTTCGTGTCCTTCCCTCCCCACCCGCGTGTGGGGGGGGCCACACTTTAATAAAAACACTTGTGACAAAGCGGGGGGGCGATTGTGACACTGGGGGGGGGGGAGACAGAGGGGACATGGCGGGGGGGGGGGGTGTCACGCAGGGGGGCGTGGGGGGGCCATGGGGACACAAGGGGCTGCGAGGGGGTGTGGGGGCCGTCCCTGTGTCCCCACCCCCGCCCGGGTTTTAGGGACCCCCCCGTGTGTCCCCTCATGTCTCCCCTCATGTCCCCCCGTGTCCCCCCTTGTCCCCCGTGTCCCCCCTTGTCCCCCGTGTCCCCTCATGTCCCCCCGGGTCCCCCCGTGTCCCCCCTTGTCCCCCGTGTCCCCTCATGTCCCCCCGTGTCCCCTCCCGCCCCGCGAAACGCGCGGGAACCCCTCGCAGCCCTGGCCACGCCCCCCTCGCAGCCCTGGCCACGCCTCCCTCGCAGCCCTGGCCACGCCCCCGTTGCCAAGGCCACGGCGGTTGCCGAGCGACGTAAACAGAGGACGCCGGACGTGGTGACGTCAGGGGCATGGAACGCCGTCGCCATGGAGGCACGCGCCGTGTTTACCGTGGCGGCGACACACGTGGGGACAGCGGGGACACAACCGGGAGATGGGGACACGGGGACCCCCGCGAGAAGGTTCCCCCCGGGGACCCCTCCCTCCGGGATCAGGACCGGGGGACACTGAGGATGGGGACATGGCGACCCCCGCGACACCGGGGACATGAGGGGACCAGGAGCCCCCCCCGGGACCCCCCCGGGATCAGGACAGCGGAGTGGGGACATTGGGACCCCTGGGACGTGGGGGAACGGGGACCCTGAGAGCCCCGGGATAGGGACACTGGGAATGGGGACATATGGGGGGAGCGGTCCCCCCGGGACAGGGACACCGGGGACACCGGGGACACCGGGGGAATGTGGTGTGGGGACACCCCGGGGTGGGGACAATGGAGACCTCCGGGACCCCCGAGACACCGGAGACACCGGAGACGGGGACACCCGAGAGCCCCGGGACATCGGGGACATTGTGGGACCTCAAAGCCCGGGCTGGGGACACAGGGACACCGGGGAGAGCCCTTCCGGGACACCGGGGACTTCGGGAAGAGTCCGGACAGGACACAGGGACCGGGACACCGGAACCAGAGATGGGGACACCGGGACACTGGGACCGGAGCCACGCGTGGCCTTGGGTGGGGGGATGAAGGGGAGGGGACAACCGGAGACCCCCTCCCCGCCGCCCTCCGGTCCCGCCCCCGGGCCAGGCTGAATGAATGACGGGAGGAGGCGAATCAATGAATGAATGAATGGGAGGGCGTGGGAACTGCCCCGCCGGGCGCCGTCGCCCGCCGTGACTCAGCGCCGGTTCCCGCCGGTGACATCAACCTCCGGTACCAGCACCGGTTCTGTATAGGAACGGGGACATCCCCCGCCCCCCCGGGGGCTCTGGTTCCCAACACCCCCATCCCAGGACACCCCTCCCCTCCTCACCCCGGCCCCTGCACCCCGGTACCGGGACCTCCCCCCCGTGCTGTGTCACTACCCGGTACCGGGAGCCTCCCCGGTGCTCTGTAACCCAGCCCGGAGGTGGGGGGGGTCCGGGACCCCTCGGTGTTCTGCAGACCGATACCGGTAACCCCCTTACACTGCGGGCTCCTTGCCCCCGGTACCGTCCCCCTCCTTCGGTAACTTATTTCCCGGTCCCGGTAACCCCCGGGGTCCCGTTCCCGGTACCGAAATCCTACAGCCCGGTCTCTATCCTCCCCCCAACCCCCCAACCCCCCAACCCCGTTAACGGGACCCTGAACACCACGGGGCGGGGGTCACCGGGAAGGTGTGGGGGGGGGTAACAGCGGGTGGGGAGGGGTCACCGGGGGGAGAAGGAGCAGCGGGAGCCGGTTACCGGGTGGGGAAGGAGCAGCGGGAGCCGGTTACCGGGATGGGGGGGGGGGGAAAGGGAAAGGGAGGGGGGTCTGAGGGTGAGGAGGGGTCTCGAGGGGTGGGGTGGGGGGGGTCCCAGGGTCGTTTACCGGGGGTGCGGGGCCGTTTCCCGGGACGGTTCAGGCCGTTTCTAGAACGGCGGCGCCGGTTTCTATTAATACGCGGATTTTTCGGCGGCGGCGGCGGCGGCGAAAGGGATTCCCTGTGACGTCATTGCTAGGATACCAAACAAACACTCCGAGACAAGCCCATATATGGCTAATTGCGTCACAGGAACTCCGGGGGGGCGGGGCGAGGGATCCCCCCCGGTTTTCATTCATTCCCGGAGCTTTTTAACGGGACCGGCGGCTCCCGGAGGGGTAAAAGGAGGTGGGAAACGGGACTGAAGAAGGGTGGGGGGTCCAAAAGGTCCCGGGGGTCCTGGGAAGGGGTGCGAGGGGGTTGTGACGTCAGCACCGGGGGCGGGGCGCTGCCGTATAAAGGCGCGGAGCGGCGGCGAGCGGTTCATTCATAAAAACGCGGAGCCCGGGGGAAGCGGTGGGGATGTGAACCGGGAGCTTTGCACCGGAGCTTAAGAACGGAGGTACCGGGGCTTCTGACACCGAACCGGGACCTTGGAAAGGAGGTACCGGGGCTTATAACGGCGAACCGGGACTTATAACGGAGGTACCGGGACTTATAACGGCGAACCGGGATTTATAACGGAGCTACCGGGGCTTCTAACAGCGAACCGGGACTTTGGAACGGAGGTACCGGGACTTGTAGAGGTTGAACCGGGGCCTGGGAACGGATTTGTCGGAGTTTACCGGAGACCCACCGGGACTTTGCACCGGAGAACCGGAGCCTGGGAAGGGATTTCTCGGGGTTTGTAGAAGCCAGCCGGGGGTTTGTGTCGGTAAACCGGAGCCTTGGAACGGATGTAACGGGGTTTGTAAAGGCGAACCGGGGTTTGTACCGGCGAACCGGACCCGGAGACGGACGCACCGGGGCTTATAGCGGCGAACCGGAGCTCGTAGCCGCTCACCGGGACTTCAGACCAGCGAACCGGAGCCCGGGACGGACGCACTGGAGCTTTATACCGGCTGCAACCCGGGTCTCGTAGCGGTTCACCGGAGCTTTATACCGGAGAACCCGAACCTGTAGCCGCTCACCGGGACTTGATACGAGCGAACCGGAGCCCGGGACGGACTTACCGGAGCTTTATCCCGGAGAACCGGAGCCCGGGACGGACTCCCCGGACCTTTCTACCGCCGACCCGGGGCTCGTAGCCGCTCACCGGGACTTCCCACCGGGGGTACCCCCGTTCTGCCGCCTCCCCGGGATGCCGGTAGCCTGACCCCCCCCCTTCTCCCCTCGTTGCCCCCGCAGCCTTGGCTCGGCGGGGCGGCCCCCGCGCCCCCGGGGCGATGTTCCAGGGGTTCCCCGGTGATTACGATTCGGGGTCCCGTTGCAGCTCTTCGCCTTCCGCCGGTTCCCCGTACCTCTCCTCGCTCGACTCCTTCGGAAGCCCCGCGGCGGCGGCGGCCGCGCAGGTAAAAAAACCAAACAAGCAAAAAAAAGGAATTTTTGGGGTGTTTTAAAATTTATTTCCCTTTTTTTTTTTTAATATAAAAAATGGAAATTCCTTTGGGGAGGATTCGGGGGAAAATGGGAAAGGGGGTGGGGAAAAAAAAAAAAGAAAAAAAAAAAGAAAAAAAGGGGGGGCGGGGTCGTGCGTAAACGTGTGACGTGGTGGAACCCTCCGTGATGACGCGGGGCACGCACGGCCGCGCGCGAGGGTTTATTTTGGAACAAACCCCCCCAAAAAAAAAAAAAAAAAAAAAAAAATCCCACCCCCGGTAGCAAGGGGAGGGGAGGGGGCAACACCCCCACCCTTTATTACGATTTAACCACGCCCACGGGAAGGGGATGGGTCACGCCCCCCCCCGTGGGAAAAATTGGTGCATTCCCCCCCCCCCCCAAAAAAAAAAAAAAAAAAAAAAAATAGGGTGCTGGTTTTACTGGGTGCTCAGTGTGCACCCCCAGACCCACCCCACACCCCCCGGGTTTGATCACGGAGGGCTCGATGCATCCCCCCCCCCCCCCAATTTGATCCTGGTTATACCGGGGGGGTCAGTGCATCCCCCCCCAATCTGAATTGTTTTTGGGGGGGCTCTCAGAGCCCCTCCCCACTCTTGGGGTGCTCCAGCAGGGAAGGGGGGGGAGGGCACCCATGGGTGCTACAGGTTTTTAGGGGGGGGTTAGCATAGCTCACCCTTGGGTGATGCCAGGCAGGGGCTGAGACCCCCCCTCCCCCAACCCCCCCCGTTCTGACCCCCCCCCAGCAGTGTCTGACCCCTTTGTCCCCCTCCCTACAGGGGTGCGGTGGCCTTGGGGACATCCTTGTCCCCACGATGCCACCAGCAGGGGGGTGGCGATGTCACTGTAACCCCCCCCCTCCCTTAGGTGATGCCAGGCAGGGTCTGAGACCCCCCCCTCCCCCAACCCCCCCGTTCTGACCCCCCCCCAGCAGTGTCTGACCCCTCTGTCCCCCTCCCCACAGGAGTGCGGTGGCCTTGGGGACATGCCCGGGTCCTTTGTCCCCACGGTGACAGCCATCACCACCAGCCAGGACCTGCAGTGGTTGGTGCAGCCCACCCTCATCTCCTCGGTGGCCCAATCGCAGCCCCCCGGGGCCCCCCCCATGGCCCACCCCCCTCCGCCGCCCCCCCCACCCAACGTTGACCCCTACGACCTGCCGGGACCCAGTTACAGCGCCCCGGGCATGGGGACATTCCCGGGGGGGACACAGGTGACAACCCCGACACGTCCCACCCGCGCCAGACCCCGGAGGAGCCGAGAGGAGACGGTGAGTGATGTCCCCTGGGGGTGGGTGGCACCTGAAGTGCCTTGGGGACACGGGTGACCTTGTGTTCCTGTCCCCTGGGGGTGGGTGGCACCTTGAAGGTGTTGGGGACACGGGTGACCTCATGTCCCTGTCCCCTGGGTGGGTGGCACCTGAAGTGCCTTTGGGACACAGGTGACCTCGTGTCCCTGTCCCCTGGGGGGTGGGTGGCACCTGGATGGTGTTGGGGACACGGGTGACATCTGAGGCTTCAGGATGATGGCTCTGTCCCTGTGGGTAGGTGGCACCTGGAGTGTCACAGGGACACGGGTGACCCAATGTCCCCATGTCCATGGGTGGCACCTGGAGTGTCACAGGGACACGGGTGACCCAATGTCCCCTTATCCTTGGGTGGCACCTGGAGTGTCACAGGGACACGAGTGACCCAATGTCCCCATGTCCATGGGTGGCACCTGGAGTGTCACAGGGACACGGGTGGCCCAATGTCCCCATATCCATGAGTGGCACCTGGAGTGTCACAGGGACACGGGTGGCCCAATGTCCCCATATCCATGAGTGGCACCTGGAGTGTCACAGGGACACGGGTGACCCAATGTCCCCATCCCTATGGGTGGCACCTGGAGTGTCACAGGTACACGGGTGACCCAATGTCCCCATGTCCATGGGTGGCACCTGGAGTGTCACAGGTACACGGGTGACCCAATGTCCCCATGTCCATGAGTGGCACCTGGAGTGTCACAGGGACACGGGTGACCCAATGTCCCCATGTCCATGAGTGGCACCTGGAGTGTCGCAGGGACACGGGTGGCCCAATGTCACCATCCCTATGGGTGGCACCTGGAGTGTCACGGGGACACGAGTGACCCAATGTCCCCATGTCCATGAGTGGTACCTGGAGTGTCACAGGGACACGGGTGACCCAATGTCCCCATGTCCATGGGTGGCACCTGGAGTGTCACAGGGACACGGGTGACCCACTGTCACCATCCCTATGGGTGGCACCTGGAGTGCCATGGGGACTCCGGTGCCCCACTGTCCCCATGTCCATGGGTGGGTGTCGCTGTCCCACGGGTGACACTGTCGCTGTCTCCGCAGCTGACCCCGGAGGAGGAGGAGAAGCGGCGGGTGCGGCGGGAGAGGAACAAACTGGCGGCCGCCAAGTGCCGGAACCGGCGCCGGGAGCTGACGGATCGGCTGCAGGCGGTGAGTGCCGTGGGGACACCTTGGGGACACCTTGGGGACAACAACGGGGCCACCACAGTGCGAGGCAGGGGGGGGAAGGCTCCCCGGGTGGAGCGATGTCCCCCGTGTCTGGGGACAGCGTGGGGTCCTGGGGGTGGTTGGGGACATTGGTCAGGGGCAATGATGTCCCTGGGGACATCAGAGGGGACGGTGGGGACCTGGGGACACTGGAGGGGGACAGTGTTGTCCCCAGGAGCAGGGGACATCAGAGAGGACAGTAGAGGAGGGTGACACTGTCTCCAGGAGCAGGGGACATCAGAAGGGACAGAAAGGGACCTGGGGACACTGGAGGGGGACAATGATGTCCCTGGGAGCTGGGGACATCAGAGGGGACAGGTGGGAACCTGAGGACAGCAGAGGGTGACACTGCTGTCCCCAGGAGTAGGGGGCACCAGAGGGAACAGAAGGGGACCAGGGGACAGCAGAGGGGACAGAAGGGGACCAGGGGACACTGGAGGGGGACAGTGATGTCCCTGGGAGCTGGGGACATCAGAGGGGACAGGTGGGAACCTGAGGACAGCAGAGGGTGACACTGCTGTCCCCAGGAGTAGGGGGCACCAGAGGGAACAGAAGGGGACCAGGGGACAGCAGAGGGGACAGAAGGGGACCAGGGGACACTGGAGGGTGGCACTGCCGTCCCCAGGCTCAGGGGACAGATGAGGACACCCGAGGGTGACACCGCTGTCCCCAAGAGCAGCGGCCACCCAGGGCTGCTGGCAGGAGGATCCCCCCCCACCCCCACACACACCCCCAACACCCCCATCCCGGAGGCCACCACCAGGGGCTGATGTCCCCAAGGCTCCAGTGTCGTCGTGTCCCCCCCCTCTGACATCGTCCCCTCCCGCAGGAAACGGATCACCTGGAGGAGGAGAAGGCGGAGCTGGAGTCGGAGATCGCGGAGCTGCAGAAGGAGAAGGAGCGTTTGGAGTTCGTCCTGGTGGCCCACGCCCCCGCTTGCAAGGTCCCCTTCGAGGACATCGGCCCTTTGGGTGCCATCCCCCCCGTCACCGCCACCTCGGAGGTGAGCGCCTTGGGCAACGCGGAGGAGCCGGCGGGGCCACCCGGGGTCACTTTGGCACCCCCGGGGCCGTTCCAAAGCAACCCCCAAATCGGGGCACCCTTCCCGGCGGCCACCGGCAGCTGCTGCTTCGGGGTCCCCGGGGTCCCCGCGGGGCCGCCCCCCCCTAACCCGTCCTCTGCGTCTCCGTTTGTGTTCACCCACCCAGAGGGAGCGTCCTGCGGAGCCTCACATCAGCGGAGCAGCAGCAGCGACCAATCCTCGGACTCCTTGAACTCCCCCTCGCTCCTCGCGTTGTGAACCGGGGGGGGGTTTTTTTTTTCCCCCCGCCCCCCCTTTTTTTTCCCACCCCTCCTTTCCCCCAAAAAAAAAAAAAAAAGAAAAAAAAAAAAGAGAGAACAAACCCGGGCACCTCCTCCCAGCCCCTCCCCGGCTGGAAGCTTTTGATTTTTCTTTTTTTTTTTTCCCCATTCCTTCGATTTTTAATGAATTTTTAATTTTTTTTCTCGGTTTTTGGTGGAGCTGGAAGGGCCCTTTTGGTGCCCCCCCCCCTTCTTCCCCCCCCACACCCAAATTCAGGATTGGGCTTTAGAGGTGGCCCTGAGGTGGCTCCGGACTTCCTGGCCACTTGGGAGGAGTTGGTGGCCCCCAGCATTCCCTGGGCTTTTCCTGCGCCCTCTGGAATTCTTCCTGCCCGATTTCCACCCACCTGGGGAAGGTCCCTTTGTCACCTCCAGCACCTTCCAGGTGCCCACCCCTCAGCCCCCCCCCCCTCCGACCCCCCCCAAGCCCGGGGGGCTCCGGGCAGCATCTCCCTGGCTCTGGAGATGTCCCCAGGAAGGTCCTGGTGGCACTTTGGAGGTGGCCGTGCCTCATCCTCCCTTTTCCTGGGGCTGGAGACGTCCCCGCCACGATCCCCCCCCCAAAAAAAGGTCCTCGTGTCATTTTTGTCCCCCTGGAGGTGTCCCCGTCACCTCCATCAACCCAAGGGGGGGGATCCGGGGGCTTTGTCCCCTCTGCCACCTTTGTCACCTTCAGGGTGGCCCTGCCTCAGCTCCACCACCCCATGGGGGGGTGGGGGGTCCAGGTGCCCCCCCCCGGGAGCTGATGGCATCTCCCCCACCTTGGAGCTGCCCCTTTCCCATCCCTCGGGGGGGGGTTTGTCCACGGGCCGTGTCCCCACAGCTTGGGGGGGGGGTTGTCCAAGCCCCCTTCCCCCCCCCCCCCCCCCTCATCCTGCTTGTGTCCCGACTGTGAACGGCTCCGTCCCCTCCCCACTTTGTCCCCGCACGGGTGTGTGTCCCCCCCCCCCTCGCCCCACTCGGTGGCTCCGGTGTCCCCAACCCCTTCGCAGTGACCAAGCTTTGCCACCTCTGTCCCCGCGTCGTGTTCGTGACCCCCCCCCCAAATCTTTTTTGTGGCGCGCCTCCCCCCCCCCCCTCGCGAAAGATGTTTAATTTTGTATTATTAATTATTAATTATTAATTATTGTCGTTGCCTGTGCTGTGGTTGTGACCGTCCGGGGCCACCAAACCCCTCCCCCCCGTGTCCCCCCCCCCCCAAACCTCAACCCCGTGGCCAATAAAGCAGCTTTGGACCGACCCCCCCCTCTCCTTGGCTCCGTTCTTTGTGGTTTTCTCCCCAAAATGGCACCGGGTGGGGACACCAAGAGGGTCCCAGTGACCTCCTGGGGACGTGGAGTGGGACCCGAGTGGGCGGGGGGGGGGGAGCTTGGGAGGGGGGGGTTTTGCCCATCCACCTGTCAATCAACTGGGAAAAGGGGAGGGGGCTCCCCAAGCCCCGCCCACAGCTCTGCGGCTCCCCCAGTGACCGCCGGGGGGGTCCCTGCCCAGTTTGGGGGTCCCTGCCCAGTTTAGGGTTATCCCTGCCCAGTTTGGGGGTTCCCCCCCGTGTCCCCAAACTCCCCGCCCTGGTGACGCCCTTGTCCCCCTCTGTGCCCACCCACGGTGACATCCCTGTCCCCCATCCTCTTCCCAGCCCCCCCCCCCCCCCAATTCCCACGCCCCCATCCACGGTGACACCTGTGCCACCACCGCCCCCCACGCCCCCCCCCCCCAAGGTGTCCCCATCCCTTCCCGCCGCCCCCACCCAACGCTGCCGCTTCCTCCCCCTCTGTCCCCTTCCCACGACACGGGAGGGATGGGGGGGGGAGGTGACACGGTGACCCTGGCCCCGCTCCCGCGGTGGCCGCCTTGGGGACATTTATTTTTAGTCCTTCCTGGCCGGATCTGCCACTCGCCTATTTTTGACACGGGGGGGAAGGACACGGGGGGGGTGTTGTGTGGGGGGGGACACACACACGGTGGCTTCACCCCCCACCCCTCCCATGACAATTTGGTGGCAGCAGTGGGTGACAATGGGGTGACAGCAGGGACAAGGGGGTGGCCCTGTGTCTGTCTCTGTGTGTCCCCCCCCCTGCTTTATTTTCCACGGCGTGGGGGACACACACACACACACGGGGGGGGGGGGTGTCCCCTGGGACAGGGTGGGGCGGGACAGAGTGGCGACAAAGTGGCACCCGCTGCTGTCCCCAACCCCCCCGCTGCTGCCACCCGTGGGGGTGACACGCACGGAAGGGACATTCGTGTGTCTGTGTGTGTGTGTCCCCCCCCCGGTGGCTTCCCGGCCCTTTCCTTCCTCCCACCCCCCCCTCCCCAAACTCCGGAGCGGCCCCCGCGGGCCGGGAGGAGCCCCCGCGTGTCCCCTGTCCCCTCCGCTTGGGGACAGCCCCGGCTCCCCCCCCCGCCCAGGACATCAGTGGTCCCCACGCAGTCCCTGTCCCCACGCAGGAGGTGGCCCCGTGTCCCTCGTGTCCCCGCACACGCCCCCCCCGCGCTCTTTCTCAGCTCCTTTATTGCCCCCCCGGGGGGCTCCGAACACGGGGGGGGGAAAGGGGGGAGGCACCCCCAGGGCTGGGGGGTCCCGGGGGGGGGGGGGTGGGGGTGAGGCCGCGCTCAGAGTTTGGGGGGATGCGGGGGGTTTGGGGGGGGTCAGAGGCGGGGGGGGTTGGGGGCTCGCGGGGGGGGTGGGGGTCGCAGGCGGAGGCGCAGGCGGGGGAGGGGCCACGGGAGGCACCGCCCCTCCCGGGTCGCCCCCAATTCCGAGAAGAAAGCGCGGGTGCGGGGGGGTCCCCCCGAGTCGGGGTCCCCGGACCCCCCCAGCCCAAGCCCGGGTCCTCCCCCCACTCCCCCTGCCCCCCCCGTGCCCCCTCCCCCCCCCTCCAGGTCCTGCAGCACCCCCAGGATCTCCGCCCGAGCCGTCTGACCCCGCAGACCCCGCACGTCCAGGACCGCGGCCACGTGACTGCGCCTGCGTGGGGGGGACATTGGGGACACGGGGGGACATTGGGGAGATGGGGGACATGGGGACATTGGGGACATTGGGGACACGGGGGGACATTGGGGAGATGGGGGACATGGGGGGCACTGGGGACATTGGGGACATGAGGGGACATCGGGGACACGGGGGGGACATTGGGGACACGGGGGGACATTGGGGACATTGGGGACATTGGGGACACGGGGGGACATGGGGAATGGGGACACGGGGACATTGGGGAGATGGGGGACATGGGGGATATGGGGGGCACTGGGGGCACTGGGGACATTGGGGACATGAGGGGACATCAGGGACACGGGGGGGACATTGGGGACACGGGGGGACATCGGGGATATGGGGGGACATGGGGGACACTGTGGACATGAGGGGACATTGAGGACATGGGGGACATGGGGACATGAGGGGACATTGGGGACATTGAGGACATGGGGGACATGGGGACATTTGGGGACTTGGGAGGCATTGGGGATATGGGGGGACATTGGGTACACCCCCTCCCCCCACACCCCCTCCTGCTGCCACTGGTCCCAGTGCCCCCCCCAAACTGGTTCCTATTTAAAGCCCCCGAAGTGGCCGTGTCCGGCCCGGCCCGCGCGTGCCACCGGCCCCTTGGGGACACGTGTGACAAGGAAGGGACTTGGCACATGGCCTCGGCCCTTCCCGGCCAGCGGGGACGGGGCGGGAGCTGCCGGGAAGGACGGAGGCGTTGGCCTTGTCACCTCCCCCCCCCCGGGTCCCCCACCCACCCCCATGGCCGTGCCACCCCCTTGGAGTGGCCTTGGGGATGGGTGACACCCAACTCCGTGTCCCCCGTGTCCCTGGGGTCCCCCATGGCCACCAGGGTGGGGTTGGGGGGTCGTGGGCCACCTCTCTGTGGTCCCTATGGGCCCCTGGTGGCCCCCCAGGGCCATGTCACCCTCTTTTGGTGGCCATGGGGACAAGTGCCACCCATCTCTGGTCTCTATGGGTCCCTGACGTCCCCATGGCCATGGGGACAAGTGCCACCCATCTCCACGTCCCTATGGTGTCCCCATGGCCACAACCCCCCAGTGCCACCCATCTCCATGTCCCTGTGGTGTCCCCATGGCCATGTCACCCTCTTTTGGTGGCCATGGGGACAAGTGCCACCCAACTCCATGTCCCTATGGGTCCCTGACGTCCCCAGGGCCACGTCCCCCCCCGGTGCCACCCTCTGTCACTCACCGGATGTCGGGGAAGTCCCTCGCCAGCCCCCCCACCTCCAGCTGCAGCGCCGCGGTGTCCTCCAGCACCAGGAGCTCCCGGAGCCGCGGCACCACCGAGTCCAACCACGGCGACGCCGAGTCCTGGGGCCACCCCACCCGGCTCAGCCACCAGCACCCATGGGTGGGTGGGTGGGGTTTGGGGTTGTTTGGGGTTGTTTTGGGTTCTCACCAAACGGCTGAAAAGCTCCCGGAGCTGCCGGGCTTCGTCACCCAACCGAGCGGCCACCCGGGCGCGCATCTTGGCCGAGGTGCAAACCAAGCGGACCTGGAGGAGGGGCCGCACGTACTCCAGGAGCACCCGGCGGTGCAGCTCGCTCACCAGGACCTGCCGGAGGTCACCCGAGGGTCACCAAGGAGACACCCGCCCAATGGGGTCAAGCGGTGGTGGCCACCACCCAATAGGGTCAACTGGTAGAGGTCACCGCCCAATGGGATCAACTGGTGGTGGGGTTGGAGGTGGCTACAAACCCAATGGTGTGAACTGGTGGTGGCTACCACCCAATGGGGTCAACTGGTGGAGGTCTCCACCCAATGGTGTGAACTGGTGGAAGTCCCCACCCAATGGTGTGAACTGGTGGTGGGGTTGGTGGTGGCCACCACCCAGTGGGGTCAACTGGTGTTGGTCCCCACCCAATGGGGTGGTTGGGTTGGAGGTGGCACCCACCTGGTAGGGCTCGGGGTGGAGTGGGCGGAGCTTTTGTGTGAAGGAGGTGATGAGGAGGACGATGGAGTCAAAGGCGTCGGAGCTCGTCAGCCACTTCCGCTTCATCAGCTTGTTGAAGTAGGGCTGGGGAGGGGGACACGGGGGTGGGGCGGGGGAGGTGGCACCCATGGGTGGCACCTGGATCAGCACCCAACCCATGGCCACGGGTGTCACCTGGTGGGTGTCCCAGTGGGTGGACATCATGGCCGTGGGTGTCACCTTGCTCAACACCCAACTCATGGCCATCAAGGCCACGGCTGTCACCTGGTTGGCCACCCAATGGGCGAACCCCAAGGCCACGGGTGCCCCCTTGCTCGGCACCCCCCCGATGGCCCCCGTGTCCCCTGTCCCCCACCTTGAGGTCCTCGAAGAGGCGCTGGGTGAGGACGTGGTTGCAGAGCCGGCTCACCCTGTCCATGGCCACCTGGGCCTGGCGCCGCGCGTCCTCGCTCTCCGGGTGCCCAAACTGTGCCAGGCGCTCGGCGAAGCTCCTGGGGGGTGACAGGGGGGTGGGGACACTGTCAGGGGGTGCTGTCCCCTCCTCCACAAAGCAAAGAGCCCCCGGGGAGGTTGGGGGGTGAGGGGACACCTGACCTGAAGGGGGGACAGCAGTTGAGCAAGGCGATGGCGCGGGCGGTGGCACTTTCGGGTGGCACGGCCTCCGGGGGGGCTTCCAGGAACCTCTCCACCTTGCGCTGGAAACTGGGGACACCCCCGGGGTCACCCTGGGCAGGTGCCACCGTGGGAACCTTGGGGACAGCCCCCCGGGGTCACCCTGGGCAGGTGCCACCGTGGGAACCCTGGGGACGCGCTGCTCCCCCCTCCCCCCGTCCCCATTTTTCCCCTCTCCCGCGTTGTCCCCCAGCTCTGTCCTGCTCCTCCGGTCCCCTCCCCTGTCCCCCGGTGTCCCCAGTGTGTCCCCACCTGTGCAGGAATGTCACCAGGACCCCCAGCAGGCTCTGGGCCATCTCCATCCCGAACTCGGGGGTGATTTGGGGCGCTCGCTCCATGTGCGCCCGCAGCAGCTGCAGGAGGGGGACAAGGCCACCAGTGGGGAGGTGACACGGCCACCACCCTGGGGGCACGGCCACCCCAGTGTCCCCTTGGGGCCCCACGGAACCTTGGTGTCCCCAGGAGGTGACCAGGGACAGTGGTGTCCCCCAAGGGGTCCATTGTCACCTTGGTGTCCCCAGGAGGTGACCAGGGACTGTGGTGTCCCCAAGGGGTCCATTGTCACCTTGGTGTCCCCAAGGTGGGGGGGACACCATGGGTCACCCTGTGGGTCCCCAGGGGAGGTGACAAGGGGCCAGGGGGTGTCACCCTACCCCGGTGACACGGGTGGCCAGTCCCTCCTGCAGCTCCTGGCTGGGGACATCCTCGGCCCAGGTGTCCTCGCTCAGCTGCAGCTCCTGGGCCACTGCCACCTCCACCTTGGCCTGGACACGGGGACAGTGAGGGGACAGGGGATGAGGGTCCCCTGACCGACCCAGTGTCCCCTCCTGGTGCCACCACAGTGTCCCCTCCCAGTGCCACCCCAATCCCCAACACAGTGCCACCCACTGTCCCCCGTCCCCTCTGCCTTCCCTGTCCCCTCTCTCCCCAGTGTCCCCAATGTCCCCCCTGTCCCCGATGTCCCCTCTCTCCTCAATGTCCCCAATGTCCCTTCTCTCCCCAGCGTCCCCTCTGTCCCCAGTGACCCCAGTGTCCCCTCTCTTCCCAGTGTCCCCTTTCTCCCCAATGTCCCCTCTGCCCTCCCTGTCCCCCCGTCCCCTCTGCCCCCCTGTCCCCTCTCTCCCATGTCCCCTCTGTCCCCAATGTCCCCCGTTCCCTCTCTCCCCAGCATCCCCAATGTCCCCATTGTCCCCTCTGTCCCTGACGTCCCCAATGTCCCCTCTGCCCCTGACGTCCCCCCTGTCCCCTCTCTCCCCCCTGTCCCCTCTGCCCTCCCTGTCCCCTCTGTCCCCAGTATCTCCTGTGTCCCCCTGTCCCCCCTGTCCCCATTGTCCCCCCTCTCCCCGATGTCCCCACCCTGACAGCAGCGATGCAGCAGCTCTCCAGCCCCCTCTGGGTCTCTGGGGACAGGAGGGGTCCCAGCGCCTGGGCCTGCAGCAGAGCCCCCACCTCGGGGTGCCCCAGCACCTCCCTGGGGGGGACAGGGGGGTGACACGGGGGGGTGACACGGGGGGGGGGCACAGGGACACCCAGAATGATGGGGGGGGAAGGTCCCATGGGTGCTGGGGAGGGGGGGGTCCTGAGGGTGCTGGGAGGGGTCTGGTGGGGGATGGGGGTGGGGGGGTCTTGAGGGGGTCTCAGGGGGGTTGGGGGCTTTGGGGGGGTCTCAGGGAGTAGGGGAGGCTTGGGGGCGTCAGGGGGGTCTTGGGGGTCTCTCAGGGAGTCGGGGGGGGGGGCTTTGGGGTTACTTCTGGGGGGCTGTGGGGGGGTCTCACCTGGGGTAGGTGTTGCTGTGCCAATCGAGCAGGAGATAAAGGTCCGGGACGGGGTGGGGTCTTTGGGCCAATCCCCCCACCTGTTGGGCGAGCGCCCGGTGGTAGCCCCGGGCATAAACCCCCCACGCCCCGTACTCGGGTGGGTAAGCGGGGGCCACGTGGCAGCGGATCGTCCCCAGGTCCCCCAGGACCCTCGCTGCCAGGGCCGCCAGCCGAGCCCCCAGCCCCGCGGTGGCGGTGGCCGCTTGAGCCAAACGCTCGCCCGCCGCTCGCCACACCGCCTCCTGCCACCCCCTCCTCAAGCCCCGGGGTCTGCCGGGGGTCCCCGGGGGGTGACACCGATCCGCCACCTCCTCCTGCTCCAGCACCGCCACCACCGAACGCAGCGGGGGGTAGGGGCGACCCGCGGGGACGGCTTCGGCCACCACGGCCCAGAGTTGGGCGACCAAAGCTTCGTAAAGCAGAGCCACGTCCCGGGCTTGCCGCCCGCCGCCCCCCCCCGGAGGAGGGGACACTTCTGGGGACACTTTTTGGGGGGACAGGCACTCGGCTTCCAAGGCGATGATTTGTTCGTCCGCGGCCACCAACTCCCGGCGCTGGATCAGCTCCAGGATCTCCAGCACTTGGGGGGACAAGGGACAAAGGAGCTTGGTGGCACCTGGGACACCCCCGTGTCCCCTCCCCGTGTCCCCTCCCCATGTCCCCTTCCACTGTCCCCCCCGGGGGGAAAGGTGCGGACACCCTCGGATGTCTTCTGGCTCCCTGTCCCCAACCCCACGCGTCCCGTGTCCCCCTCCTCTTGTCCCCGTGTCCCCTTGTCCCCATCCCCACGCATCCATCCCCTCTCCCAACGTCCCCCACACATGTCCTGTCCCTGTGTCTCATGTCCCCAAGTCCCCTGTCCCTCTGTTCCCTTGTCCCCATCCCCACATATCCCAGTCTCCCCCTGTCCCCCTCTCTCAATGTCCCCACCCATATCCCCATCCCTGTGTCCCCCTCCCCTTGTCCCCATTGTCCCTCTGTCCCCCTCTCCCCCTGTCCCCATGTCCCCATCCCCACATATCCCAATGTCCCCATCCCAATGTCCCCCTGTCCCCATGTCCCCTTGTCCCCCACTCCCAATGTCCCTGTCCCCCTGTCCCCGTGTCCCTCTGTCCCCCTCTCCCCCTGTCCCCAATGTCCCCCTGTCCCCATCCCGATGTCCCCGTGTCCCCTCACCCGACAGCTGCTCCCTGCCCTTCCCGCTGCCCTCCTGTCGCTGTCCCCCGTTGTCCCCGCTGTCCCCTCCGCTTCCCTCCTGGCTCTCGGTCCCCGTTGCCACCGTCACGGACGTTCTGTCCCCTCCGGACCCCCGGCGTCCCCTTGTCCCCAGGGCCAGGCGCAGCAGGGACTTTGTCCCCAACCCCTCCACGCTGGGTTTGCGGAGCCGCCCCAGGAGCCCAAAATCCTCCGAGCGGCGCCGGGCCCGGACCCCCCCCCCGCTCCCCCCAGCGCCCCCAGCCCCGTTTCCCCCTCCCGTCCCCCCCGTCTCCCCCTCCCCTTCCTTGGGGGTCCCGCGGCGGCTCCGGCCGAAGGGTCCCAACCCCGCGAGCCGCTCCAGGGTGGCCCTGCGGCGGTAGCGACTTTCGGGGTGCGAGGCGAAGGGGTCCCCCCCCCCTCCTCATCCTCCCCCCCCTCCTTCGGGGGTCTCCTCAGCAGCGGCATCGCCTGGGGGGGGGGGACAGGGGGGGACAGTGGGGACACGGGCGTGGCATCGCGACCCCCACCCGGGACCCGTGGTGGCACCCAGGGACGGTGGGGACACGAGGTGGCACCACCCAGACCCCCACCCGGGACCCCTGGTGGCACCCAGGGACACTGGGGACACGACGCGACCGCCACCCAGCACCCGCGGTAGCACCCAGGGGACAGTGGGGACACGAGGTGGCACCGCGACCCCCACCCAGACCCCCACCCAGGACCCAGGGACAGGAGGTGGCACCACCCAGACCCCCACTCACGACCCGTGGTGGCTCCCAGGGACACTGGGGACAGGACGTGACCCCCACCCGGGACCCGTGGTGGCACCCAGGGACGGTGGGGACAAGAGGTGGCACCACCCAGACCCCCACCCGGGACTCCTGGTGGCACCCAGGGACACTGGGGACACGACGCGACCGCCACCCAGCACCCGCGGTAGCACCCAGGGGACAGTGGGGACACGAGGTGGCACCGCGACCCCCACCCAGACCCCCACCCCGGACCCAGGGACAGGAGGTGGCACCACCCAGACCCCCACTCACGACCCGTGGTGGCACCCAGGGACACTGGGGACAGGACGTGACCCCCAGTCGGGACCCGTGGTGGCACCCAGGGGTGGTGGGGACACGAGGTGGCACCTCCCCCCCCCCCCCCATTGTCCCCCGTGTCTCCCCACTGTCCCCCGTGTCCCCCCACTGTCCCCCGTGTCCCCCGTCCCGCACCTACCCCAGCAGCGGTGACACCGCGGTGACAGCAGTGGCCGTGGCGGTGGCCCGTGGGGGGGTGGCAGCGGTGGTGGCAGCGGTGACAGCGGGGACAGGGGGGGACAGGGGGGGGGTTTCCTCAGGAAGCGCCTCCCCGGCGCGGCCTCCCGGGGTCAGTCCCGGTTCCGCTGGGTCAGCGGGGAGGGGACAGGAGGGGACATCACCTCGGGTGGCTGTCACCTCCCCCACGAACCCCCCCCGGAGCCTGGCGTGGGGTGGCGTGGGGGTTGGTGGCACCGGGTGACACCGGGAGGGGAGTGGGGGGGCGGGGAAAGAGCCCCCCCCGTGGCAGTGGGGAGAGAGGGAGGGGACACGGGGGACATCGGGGGGACAGGGGTGGTGGCGCTGGGGACACGGGGGACTGTGGGGACACGGGGAGGGGACACGGGGGACACGGGGGACACGGAGGGATAGGGATGGTGGCACTGGGGACAGGGAGAGGGGGGACACGGGGGACACGGGGGGACAGGGATGGTGGCGCTGGGGATAACGGGGACACGAGGAATGTCACTTGTCACAACGGGGGTGGCAGAGGGGACACGCGGGGGACAGGGATGGTGGCACTGGGGACACGGGGAGGGGACACGGGGCACACGGGGGTGGCACTGGGGATAATGGGGACATGAGGAATGCCACTTGTCACAGCGCTGGTGGCACTGGGGACACGGGGGTGGCACTGGGGGGACACTGGTGACACAGGGGACGCCACTTGTCACAGAGCTGGTGGCACCAAGGGACACGGGGGGACAGGGATGGTGGCACTGGGGGACACTGGTGACACAGGGGACACCACTTGTCACAGAGCTGGTGGCACTGGGGACACGGGGAGGGGACACGGGGGACACGGGGGTGGCAGAGGGGACACGGGGGACGCCACTTGTCACAGCGCTGGTGGCACCGATGTTCCCCCCGTGCCCCCCCGTGTCCCCCCCGTGTCCCCCCCCGTGTCCCCGTCTCCCGTGTCCCCGTGTCCCCCTCGTGTCCCCCGTGTCCCCCCTGTCCCCGTGTCCCCTCCTGTCCCCCCGTGTCCCCCCGTGTCCCCCCCGTGTCCCCTCCGTGTCCCCCCCCGTGTCCCCCCCGTGTCCCCCTCATTGTCCCCCCCGTGTCCTCCCCCCCCACCCGTGTCCCCTTAGCCCACGTGACCCCCGCCGGCCGCGCAGGGGTTAACTCCCGCCCCGCGCTCCCATTGGCCATCGCCTCAGCCAATGGGAAGCTTCCCCTCCTCAAGCCCCGCCCCAAGCCGGGGTGGGCGGTGCCCGCTGTCTCCATGCTCTCTCTCAGCCAATGGGAAGCGGCGGTCGCGGCCCTCGGCGGCTTTTGATTGGCCGGACGGGTAAAAAAGGGGCGGAGTTTCGCTCCAACCGCGCCCGCTAGGGGCGAAAACCCGGAAAAGGGGGGCGTGGTTTAGGGCTCTGACCACGCCCATCTTCCGGACCTTTCCGCTTCCGCTTCCGGTCGCGGCCCGGCCCGGCCATGGCCGCCCCCGCCCGCCCGTAGGGAACCGGGCCCGGACCGGAACCGCGGAACCCCGGACCGGACCCCCCCGGGACCACCGGGACCTTCCCAGGATCCCCGGACCGGACCCTCCGCTCCCCCCCGGGACCTCCCCGGGACCTCCCCGGGACCTCCCCGGGACGCCCGGGCCCGAACCATCCGCTCCCCCCCCCCCCCCTCCCTCCCTCTCCGGGACCCCCGGTTCGGCCATGAGCGGTTGGTACCGGGTCTGAGCGGAACCCCCAACCCCCCCCGGGCCGGCCCGGTTCCCCCCTCCCGGTCCCGGTTCCCCTCTCCCGGTCCCGGTTCCCCTCTCCCGGTCCCGGTTCCCTCCCGGTCCCGGTTCCCCCCTCCCGGTCCCGGTTCCCCCCCCGGTCACGATGTCTTCGCGCTCCGCCCTGGCTGCGGGGAACGAACGGAACGCGGAGGCGGTGAGAGGGGAACGGGGAACCGGGAGGGAACCGGGAGGGAACCGGGAGGGAACCGGGAGGGGTTCGGTTGGACCGGGGGGGAGCTGCCCCCCCCCCCCTCGGAACCCATCTAGGGGGGTCCAGGGGGGTCCCGGTCCCTCTGAGCTCATCTGGGGGGGTCCCCCCCTCTTGGTTGATCTGGGGGGGGGGTCCCAGCCCCTCTGAACTGATTTGGGGAGGGGTCTTCTTCCCTCTGAACCGACCTGGGGGGGGTCCCAGCCCCCCTGAGCTGATCTGGGGGGGTCCCAGCCCCTCTGAACTCATTTTGGGGGGGTCCCAGCCCCTTTATGCTGATCTGGGGGGGGGGGGCGAGTCCCCCTGAGCTGTTTTGGGGGGGGTCTCAGCCCCTCTGAACCTATTTGGGGGGGGGTCCCATCCCCTCCGTGCTTATCGGGGGGGTTCTCACTCCCCCTGAGCTGGTTTGGGGGGGGTCTCTGAGCCCCATTTCCCCCCCTACAACACCCTGGGGGGGGTCTCAGCTCCTCTGAACCGATTGGGGGGGGGTCTTCTCCCCTCTGTGCTGGTTTGGGGGGGGTCCCAGCCCCCCTGTCCCATCCTAGGGGGGGGTCCCAGCCCCCGTGAACTGATCTGGGGGGGGTCCCAGCCCCCCTGTCCTGGTTTGGGGGGGGGGTCCCAGCCCCTTTCTGCTGGTCTGGGGGGGGTCCCAGCAGGTCCCAGCCCCTCTTGACTGGTTTGGGGGGGTCCCAGCAGGTCCCAGCCCCTTTCTGCTGGTTTGGGGGGGGGGTCCCAGCCCCTTTCTGCTGGTTTGGGGGGGGTCCCAGCCCCCCTGAGCTGATCTGGGGGGGTCCCAGCCCCTCTGAACTCATTTTGGGGGGGTCCCAGCCCCTTTATGCTGATCTGGGGGAGTCCCCCTGAGTTGTTTGGGGGTCTCAGCCCCTCTGAACCTATTTGGGGGGGGTCCCATCCTCTCTGTGCTTATCGGGGGGGTTCCCACTCCCCCTGAGCTGGTTTGGGGGGGGTCTCAGCCCCTCTGTGCTGGTTTGGGGGGGGTCTCTGAGCCCCATTTCCCCCCCTACAACACCCTGGGGGGGGTCCCAGCCCCTCTGAACCGATTGATTTGGGGGGGGTCTTCTCCCCTCTGTGCTGGTCTGGGGGGTGGTCCCAGCCCCTCTTGACTGGTTTGGGGGGGTCCCAGGGGTTCCCATCCCCTCTGTGCTGGTTTGGGGGGGGTCCCAGCCCCCCTGTCCCATCCTAGGGGGGGGTCCCAGCCCCCCTGAACTGATCTGGGGGGGGTCCCAGCCCCCCTGTCCTGGTTTGGGGGGGGTCCCAGCCCCCCTGAGCTGATCTGGGGGGGTCCCAGCCCCTCTGAACTCATTTTGGGGGGGTCCCAGCCCCTTTATGCTGATCTGGGGGAGTCCCCTGAGCTGTTTTGGGGGGGGTCTCAGCCCCTCTGAACCTATTTGGGGGGGGTCCCATCCTCTCTGTGCTTATCGGGGGGGTTCCCACTCCCCCTGAGCTGGTTTGGGGGGGGTCTCAGCCCCTCTGTGCTGGTTTGGGGGGGGTCTCTGAGCCCCATTTCCCCCCCTACAACACCCTGGGGGGGGTCCCAGCCCCTCTGAACCGATTGATTTGGGGGGGGTCTTCTCCCCTCTGTGCTGGTCTGGGGGGTGGTCCCAGCCCCTCTTGACTGGTTTGGGGGGGTCCCAGGGGTTCCCATCCCCTCTGTGCTGGTTTGGGGGGTCCCAGCCCCCCTGTCCCATCCTAGGGGTCCCAGCCCCCCTGAACTGATTTGGGGGGGGTTCCCTGACTGGGGGGGGTCCCAGCCCCCCTGTGCTGGTTTGGGGGGGTCCCAGCCCCTCTGTGCTGATCTGGGGGGGTCCCAGTCCCTCTGAGCTCATTTGGGGGGGTCCCCCCCTCTATGCTGATCTGGGGGGGGTCCGAGGCCGGGGTCCCAGCCCTGTCATGGGGGCTCCCCCTGAGCTGTTTTGGGGGGGGTCTCAGCCCCTCTGAACCTATTTGGGGGGGGTCCCATCCTCTCTGTGCTTATCGGGGGGGTTCTCACTCCCCCTGAGCTGGTTTGGGGGGGGTCTCAGCCCCTCTGTGCTGGTTTGGGGGGGGTCTCTGAGCCCCATTTCCCCCCCCAGAACACCCTGGGGGGGGTCCCAGCCCCTCTGAACCGATTGGGGGGGGGGTCTTCTCCCCTCTGTGCTGGTCTGGGGGGTGGTCCCAGCCCCTCTTGACTGGTTTGGGGGGGTCCCAGCAGGTCCCATTCCCCCTGTGCTGGTCTGGGGGGGTCCCAGCCCCCCTGTGCTGGTTTGGGGGGGTCCCATCCCCCCTGTGCTGGTTTGGGGGGGTCCCAGGGGTTCCCATCCCCCCTGTGCTGGTCTGGGGGGGGGGGTCCCAGCCCCTTTCTGCAGGTTTGGGGGGGTCCCAAGGGGTCCCAGCCCCCCTGTGCTGGTCTGGGGGGGTCCCAGCCCCCCTGTGCTGGTCTGGGGGGGTCCCAGGATTCCCATCCCCTTTCTGCAGGTTTGGGGGGGTCCCAGGGGTTCCCATCCCCCCTGTGCTGGTCTGGGGGTGTCCCAGCCCCCCTGTCCTGGTTTGGGGGGGTCCCAGGGGTTCCCATCCCCCCTGTGCTGGTTTGGGGGGGTTCCAAGGGGTCCCATCCCCCTTGTGTTATTTGGGGGGGTCCCAGGGTTCCCAGCCCCTTTCTGCTGGTTTGGGGGGGTTCCCATTCCCCCTGTGCTGTTCTGGGGGTGTCCCAGCCCCCCTGTCCTGGTTTGGGGGGGTCCCAAGGGGTCCCATCCCCCCTGTGCTGGTCTGGGGGGGGGTCCCAGCCCCTTTCTGCAGGTTTGGGGGGGTCCCAAGGGGTCCCAGCCCCCCTGTGCTGGTCTGGGGGGGTCCCAGGGGTTCCCATCCCCTTTCTGCAGGTTTGGGGGGGTCCCAGAGGTTCCCATCCCCTCTGTGCTGGTCTGGGGGTGTCCCAGCCCCCCTGTCCCGTCCTGGGGGGGTTCCCATCCCCCCTGTGCTGTTCTGGGGGGGTCCCAGCCCCCCTGTGCTGGTTTGGGGGGGTTCCCATCTCCTTTCTGCAGGTTTGGGGGGGTCCCAGCAGGTCCCAGCCCCCCTGTCCCGTCCTGGGGGGGTTCCCAGCCCCCCTGAACCGATTTGGGGGGGTCCCAGCAGGTCCCATCCCCCCTGTGCTGGTTTGGGGGGGTTCCCATCTCCTTTCTGCAGGTTTGGGGGGGTCCCAGCAGGTCCCAGCCCCCCTGTCCCGTCCTGGGGTGTTCTCCTGATCCCGTTGTGCCCCCCCAGGTGCCAGTTTTGGGGGGCAGCCGCTCAGAGAAGGGCTCGGGTTGGTCCAACCGCTCCCTGGGGGCTCGGGGTCGGAACTCTGTGGGTTCCTGCCCGGAGGAGCTGCCCCACGTGGGGAATTATCGGCTCCTCAGGACCATCGGGAAGGGAAACTTCGCCAAAGTCAAACTGGCCCGGCACGTCCTGACTGGGAGGGAGGTGAGGGGGGGAACTGGGGGGAACTGGGGGGGGGAACTGGGGGGGGAAATGGGGTCCTGGAGGGTCCTGAAGGGGGGAAATGGGGGGAAACGGGGAAGAAATGGAAATGGGGTCTGAGAAATGGGGAGAAAGGGGGAAGTAAGTGGAGGGTCCTGAAGGGGGGAAAGGAGAAATGGGGAGAAATGGGGTCCTGGGGGGTCCTGAAGGGGGGAAATGGGAGGAAGTGGAGGGGAAATGAGGGGGGGATGGGGGGGAATGGGGGGAAATGGGGAGGAAATGGGGGGGAATGGGAGGGAAATGGGGGGAAATGGGGGGGGATGGGGGAGAAATGGGGGGAATGGGGAGAAATGGGGGGAAATGGGGGGGGGAATGGGGGGGAAACGGGGTCCTGAGGGGAGAAATGGGGGGAAATGGGGTCCTGGGGGGTCCTGAGGGGTCCTGGGGGGGGGAACAGGGGAGAAATGGGGGAGAAATGGGGTCCTGAGGGGAGAAATGGGGGGAAATGGGGGGTAAATGGGGAGAAATGGGGTCCTGGAGGGTCCTGAAGGGGGGAAATGGGGGGAAACGGGGGGAAATGGGGGGAAACGGGGGGAAAATGGGGAGAAACAGGGAAGAAATAAATGAATGGGGGGAATGGGGTCCTGAGAAATGGGGAGAATGGGGAATGGGGAAATGGGGTCCTGAGAAATGGGAAATGGGGGGGGAAATGAGGGGGAAGTGGGGTCCTGGGGGGTCCTGAGGGGTCCTGGGGGGAGGAACAGGGGAGAAATGGGGGAGAAATGGGGTCCTGAGGGGGGGAAATGGGGGGTAAATGGGGGGTAAATGGGGAGAAATGGGGTCCTGGAGGGTCCTGAAGGGTCCTGGGGGGGCAGGGAATGGGGAAATGGGGGGAATGGGGAAATGGGGGAATGGGGGACGGGGTCTGAGGAAACTGGGGTCCTGGGGGGAGAAATGGGGGGAAATGGGGGGTCCAGGGATGGGAAACAGAATGGGTCCTGGGGGGTATGGGGGGAAGGAGAAATGGGGAGAAATGGGGTCCTGAGGGGGAATGAAATGGGGGGGAAATGGGGGAAATGGGGTCCTGGGGGTCCTGAGGGGAAAGGGGGGAATGGGGGAATGAAATGGGGGGAAAATGGGGTCCAGGGGAGAAGACCTGGGGGTTGAAAATAGAGGAAAATGGGAAGTAGAATAGGGGGGGAATGGGGGGGAAATGGGGTCCTGAGGGGAGAAATGGGGTCCTGGGGGGTCCTGAAGGGGGGAAACGGGGGGAAAATGGGGGGGAATGGGGAAACAGGGTCTGGAGTGGGGTCCTGGGGGTCGGGCGTGGGAGGAATGGTGGGAAATGGGAGGAATGGGGTCTGAGGGGAAAATGGGGAGAAATGGGTCCTGAAGAAATGGGAGAAGTGGAGAAATGGGGGATGGGGGGGAAATGGGGGGGAAGTGGGGTCCTGGGGGGTCCTGAGGGGTCCTGGGGGGGGGAACAGGGGAGAAATGGGGGAGAAATGGGGTCCTGAGGAATGGGGGGAAATGGGGAATGGGGAAATGGGGGGGATGGGGGGGAAATGGGGAGAAATGGGGTCCTGGGGGGTCCTGAGAAACGGAGATAAATGAAATGGGGAGAAATGGGGGAAAACTGGGGAAACAGGGTCCTGGGGAAATGGGGTCCTGGGGGTCCTGAAGGGGGAAAATGGGGAGAAAATGGGAATGGGAAATGGGAATAGGGGATGGGGGAAATATGGGGAGAAATGAAATGGGGTCCTGAGGGGAGAAATGGGAAAATGGGAGGGAATGGAAATGGGGAATGGAAACGGGGTCCTGAGGGGAGAAATGGGGTCCTGGGAGGTCCTGAAGGGGGGAAACGGGGGGAAAATGGGGGGGAATGGGGGGGAATGGGGGAAATGGGGGGGAAATGGGGGGGGAGATGGGGGGAATGGGGTCCTGAGGGGAGAAATTGGGGGGAAATGGGTCCTGAAGGGGGGAAATGGGAGGAAGTGGAGGGGAAATGGGGGGGGGATGGGGGGAAATGGGGGGAAATGGGGGGGAAACGGGGTCCTGAGAGGAGAAATGGGGGGAAAATGGGGAGTAATGGGGGGGAATGGGGGGGAATGGGGTCCTGGGGGGGAGATGGGGGGGAAATGGGGGGGAAATGGGGTCCTGGGGGGTCCTGAGGGGGAATTGGTGGTGATGGGGGGGGGAAATAAGGGGGAATTGGGGTTCCTAAGGGGAGAAATTGGGGTCCGGGGGGGGTCCAAAGGGCAAAAATGGGGGTCCTGGGGGGGGTATTGGGGGTCTGGGGGGTGATTGGGGGTCTGGGGGGGCCATTGGGGGTCTGGGGGGGTGATTGGGGGTCTGGGGGGGGAATTGGGGGTCTGGGGGGGGGCATTGGGGATCTGGGGGGGGAATTGGGGGTCTGGGGGGGTTATTGGGGGTCTGGGGGTGTACTGGGGGTCTGGGGGTGTACTGGGGGTCTGGGG
>CM041114.1:27212911-27245105 GCA_023079485.1 Archilochus colubris | reverse complement strand
TTCCTTCACCTAACTCTTGCCCCCACAGCTGCCAGGTGATATGCAGACACCAGTGGCTTAGGGCAGACACCTACATAGTAGCACAAAGGAGGATACTCAACCCTAATTAACCCCTAATTAACCCCTTCTCGCCGCTAATTAACCTCTTTCCTTCATTAACCGCCCCCTCATTAACCCCTCCCCCTCCCTTTACGCCAATCAGATGCTAATTAGCGCTAATTAACCCCTAACAACCCCTCCCCCCCCCCCTTGGCCTCCCCGTTACCATGGCAACCCCGCCCCCTGCCGCCAACCCCGGAAGTGAGCGCGGGGGCGAAAACCCGGAAGTGGGCGGGTTTTAAACCGGAAGTGAGGGGGTTTTCGCGATGACGTCAGCGGAAGTCGATGGCGTCTTTGGGTCGCTGGGTTCTGGCCCTGGTTCGGGGTTCGGTTCCGGTGGGTCTGGGCCTGGTGCTGTGGGTGGTGCTGGGAGCGGAGGAGGAAAACCGGCGGGAAAGGCTGAAGGTGCCGGGAGGAAGCGGAAACGGAAGCGGAAACGGGGGGAGGGGGGGGGGGAAGGGGGGATGGGGGGGGGGTTGGGGGTTCCAAAGGGGTCCTGGGGGGGTTTGGGGGGGATTTGGGGGTCCCAAAGGGGTCCTGGGGGGCGTTTGGGGGTCCCTGGGGGGGTCTTGACGGGGTTGAGGGGGGATTTGGGGGTCCCAAAGGGGTCCTGGGGGGGTCTTGAGGGGGTTGGGGGGGATTTGGGGGGGACAGGGGGGGATTTGGGGGTCCCAAGGGGGGGGTTGGGGGTTCCAAAGGGGTCCTGGGGGGGTTTGGGGGGGATTTGGGGGTCCCAAAGGGCTCCTGGGGGGGGGTTTGGGGGTCCTGGGGGGGGATTTGGGGGTCCCAAAGGGGTCCTGGGGGGGACTTGGGGGTCCCAGAGGGGGTTTGGGGGTCCCAAGGGTGGGTTTTGGGGGTCCCAAAGGGGTCCTGGGGGTTGGGGTCCTAGAGGGGTCCTGGGGGATTTGGGGGTTCCTGGGGGTTGGGGTCTTGGGGTTTTGGGGGGTGTTGGGGGATTTGGGGGCAGGGGGTTTGGGGTCCCTAGGAGTCTTGGAGGGGGATTTGGGGTGTCTGGAGAGGAGTTAGGGTCCTGGGGGTTTGGGGGTCTGGAGGGGTTTGGGGTCCTAAAGGGTCCTGGGGGTCTTGAGGGGGTTGGGGGGATTTGGGGGACAGGGGGATTTGGGGGTCCCAAGGGGGGGTTGGGGGTCTAAAGGGGTCCTGGGGGTTTGGGGGGGATTTGGGGGTCCCAAAGGGTCCTGGGGGGGGGTTTGGGGGTCCCAAAGGGGTCCTGGGGGGGATTTGGGGGTCCCAGAGGGGGTTTGGGGGTCCAAGGGTGGGTTTTGGGGGTCCCAAAGGGGTCCTCGGGGGGGGTTGGGGGTCCCAGAGGGGTCCTGGGGAGGGGGGGTTCCTGGGGGTTGGGGGTCTTGGGGGCTTGGGGGTGTTGGGGGATTTGGGGGCCAGGGGGTTTGGGGGTCCTTAGAGTCTGAGGGGGGATTTGGGGGGGTCTGGAGAGGAGTTAGGGGTCCTGGGGGGGTTTGGGGGGGTCTGGAGGGGGTTTGGGGGTCCCAAAGGGGTCCTGGGGGGGTCTTGAGGGGGTTGGGGGGGATTTGGGGGTGCTCGGGGGGGTTTGGGGGTCCCAAGGGGGGGCCAGGGGGGTTTGGGGGTCCCTAGGGGGGTCTTGAGGGGGGATTTAGGGGGGACAGGGGGGGTTGGGGGGGGATTTGGGGGTCCCTAAGGGTCTTGAGGGGATATTTGGGGGAGTCTGGAGGGGAGTTAGGGGTCCTGGGGGGGTTTGGGGGGGATTTGGGGGTCCCAAAGGGGTCCTGGAGGGGGTTTGGGGGGTCCCAAAGAGGTCCTGGGAGGGATTTGGGGGTTCCTGGGGGGGGGTTGGGGGTCTTGGGGGGGGATTTGGGGGTCCCAAAGGGGTCCTGGGGGAGTTTGGGGGTCCCTGAGGGGGTCTGGAGGGGATTTGGGGGTCCCTAAGGGGGATTTGGGGGGGGTTGGGGGTCCCAAAGGGGTCCTGGGGGGGGATTGGGGGGGTTGGGGGGGGATTTGGGGGGGTCTGGAGGGGGTTTGGGGGTCCCTGGGGGGGTCTTGACGGGGTTGAGGGGGGATTTGGGGGGGGCAGGGGGGGATTTGGGGGTCCCAAAGGGGTCCTGGGGTGGTTTGGGGGTCCCTGTGGGGGTCTGGAAGGGATTTGGGGGTCCCTAGGGGGGATTTGGGGGGGATTTGGGGGTGCCAAAGGGGTCCTGGGGGGGATTGGGGGTTCCTGGGGGGGGTTGGGGGTCTTGGGGGGGTTTTGGGGGTGTTGGGGGGATTTGGGGGCCAGGGGGGGTTTGGGGGTTCTGGGGGGGGTCTTGAAGAGGTTGGGGGGAACTTGGGGGTCCTGGGGGGATTTGGGGGTCCCAGGGAGGGGTTAGGGGGGATTTTGGGGTGCTGGGGGGGGTTGGGAGGGGATTGGGGGGGTCTGGGGGGGATTTGGGGGTCCCAAAGGGGTCCTGGGGGGGATTTGGGGGTCCTGGGGGGCGTTTGGGGGTCCCTGGGGGGGTCTTGAAGGGGTTGAGGGGGGATTTGGGGGGGGCAGGGGATTTGGGGTCCAAAGGGCTGTTGGGGGATTTGGGGTCCCAAAGGGGTTCTGGGGGGGATTTGGGGGTCCTAGAGGGGCTGGGGGGGGATTTGGGGGTCCCAAAGGGGTCTGGGGGGGTTTGGGGGTCCCGAAGGGGTTTGGGGGGGATTTGGGGTTCTGGGGGGGGTTGGGGGTCTGGGGGGGATTTGGGGGTCCTAAAGGGGCTGGGGATTGGGGGTTGGGGGGATTTGGGGGTCTGGAGGGTTTGGGTGTCCCTAGGGGGGTCTTGAGGGGGTTGAGGGGGGATTTGGGGGGGGCAGGGGGGGATTTGGGGGTCCCAAAGGGGTCCTGGGGGAGTTTGGGGGTCCCTGTGGGGGTCTGGAGGGGATTTGGGGGTCCCAAAGGTGGTTTGGGGGGGATTTGGGGGTCCCAAAGGGGTCCTGGGGGGGGATTGGGGGTCCCTGGGGGTCTTGAGGGGGTTGAGGGGGGATTTGGGGGTCCTAAAGAGGTCCTGGGGGGGGTTGGGGGTCTTGGGGGTGTTTTGGGGGTGTTGGGGGGGGGATTTGGGGGGGCCAGAGGGGGTCTGGAGGGGGTTTGGGGGTCCCAAAAAGGTCCTGGGGGGGTTTGAGGGTCCTGGGGGGGGCTTGAGGGGGCTGAGGGGATTTGGGGGTCCCAAAGGGGTCCCTGGGGGGTTGGGGTCTTGGGGGCTTTGGGGGGTTGGGGGGATTTAGGGGTGTTTGGGGGTCCCTGGGGGGGATTTGGGGGTCTCTGGGGGGGTTTTGGGGTCCCTGGGGGGATTTCGGGGTTCCTGGGGGGGTCTTGAGGGGTTTGGGGGGGCCAGGGGGGGATTTGGGGCTTCCTGGGGGGGATTTGGGGGTCCCAGGGAGGGGTTTGGGGGTCCCTAGGGGCGATTTGGGGGTCCCAAAGGGGTCCTGGGGGGGGATTTGGGGGGGTTGGGGGGGATTTGGGGGGGACAGGGGGGGATTTGGGGGTCCCAAGGGGGGGGTTGGGGGTCTTGGGGGCGTTTGGGGGGGGTCTGGAGGGGGTTTGGGGGTCCCAGGGAGGGGTTTGGGTGTTCCAGGGGGGGTTGCGGGGGGATTTGGGGGCCCTGGGGGGGGTCTTGAGGGGGTTGGGGGGAACTTGAGGGTGCTGGGGGGGGGATTTGGGGGTCCCAGGGGAGGATTTGTGGGGTTTGGGGGTCCTGGAGGGGTTTTGGGGGGGTTGGGGGGGGATTTGGGGGTGTTTGGGGGTTCCTGGGGGGGATTTGGGGGTCCTGGGGGTTGGGGGTCCCTAGGGGGTCTTGAGGGGTTTGGGGGCCAGGGGGATTTGGGGGTCCCAAAGGGGTCCTGGGGGAGTTGCGGGGGGGATTTGGGGTCCTGGGGGTTTTGAGGAGGTTGGGGTTTGGGGGTCCGGGGTTGGGGGGGGTTGAGGGGGATTTGGGGGGGGATTTGGGGGTCCCAGGGGGGAGGTTTGGGGGTCCCAAGGGGGTTGGGGTCTGGGGGGGTTTTGGGAGGGGTTTGGGGGGCCAGGGGGGGTTTGGGGGTCCCAGGGGGGTCTTGGGGGGTTGGGGGGGATTTGGGGTCCTGGGGGGGGTTTGGGGGTCCCTGGGAGGGATTTGGGGGTCCCAGGGGGGATTTGGGGGGGTCAGGGGGGGATTTGGGGGTCCCAAAGGGGTCGTGTGAGGAGGTTTGGGGGTCCCAAGGGGGGGGTTGGGGTCTTGGGGGGGTTTTGGGAGGGGATTTGGGGGGGCCAGGGGGGGTTTGGGGGTCCCTAGGGGGGTCTTGAGGGGGTTGGGGGGGATTTGGGGTTCTGGGGGGGGTTTGGGGGCCCCTGGGAGGGATTTGGGGGTCCCAGGGGGGATTTGGGGGGGTCTGGAGGGGATTTGGGGGTCCCAAAGGGGTCCTGGGGGGGATTTGGGGGTCCCTGGGGGGGGGTTGGGGGTCTTGGGGGGGTTTTGGGGGTGTTGGGGGGGGATTTGGGGGGACCAGGGGGGGATTTGGGGGTCCCAAAGGGGTCCTGGGGGAGGATTGGGGGTCCCTGGGGGGGGGTTGGGGGTCTTGGGGGGGTTTTGGGGGGGGATTTGGGGGGTCCCTGGGGGGATTTGGGGGTCCCAAAGGGATCCTGGGGGGGTCTGGAGGGGATTTGGGGGAGTTTGGGGGTCCCAGAGGGTCCCTGGGGGGGTTTTGGGGTCCCCGGGGCGTTTCCCGTGACCCTGCTTCCACTTCCGGTTCCCGCAGGCACTTCCGGAGGCGGGGCCGGAAGTGGTGTCGCAGCGCCGGGCGCAGAACGCGCTGATCATGGCGGCGCTGAGGGAGGCGGCCGAGACCCCCGAGAACGTCACCAGGAGGGCGGTGCCCTGGAGGAAGTGACGTCACACACACACCGGAAACCACGCCCTGCCTGGCTCCTCCCCCCCCACCTCGCTTTTCCTCCCTTCCCCTCCCCCCCCCCCGGAACTTTTGTTCCGCCCGGAGCCATTAAAGTGACGGACTGAGGGAGAGGGAGGTGTTATTGCGCGGCCACTTCCGGTCTGAGGCACTTCCGGTTTATTAGCTGCTTCCGGTTTGAGGGGCTTCCTCTGGCCGAGGCACTTCCGGTGTGAGGCGCTTCCGGTGTTTTTCTCACTTCCGGTGTCCCCATTTCCGGTGTCCCCACTTTTGGGGTCCTGACATCCGGGCTCTTTACTTCCGGTGTCCCCACTTCCTCTGTCCGACCACTCCCGTCCCCCCAGTGTCCCCACTTCCGGTGTCCCCACTTTTCCTGTCCCACTCCCTCAGCTGTCCCCACTTCCGGTGTCCTTCCTCTCCTTGGTGTCTCCACTTCCGGTGTCCCCACTTCTCGTATCCGACCTCCCTCTGGTTCCCCTACTTCCGGTGTCCCCACATTTCGCGTCCTCCCTGCTGTCCCCACTTCCGGTGTCCCACCCCTCCCTCTGGTTCCCCAACTTCCTGTGTCCCAGCCCTTAGAGTGTCCCCACTTCCGGTGTCCTCCCTTCCTTTTGTTCCCCACTTCCGGTGTCTTCCCTCTCCCTGCTGTCCCCACTTCCGGTGTCCTACCCCTTCCAGTATCCCCACTTCCGGCGTCCTCCCTCTCCTTGGTGTCCTCACTTCCGGCGTCCTCATTCCCCCACTTCCGGTGTCCCAGCCCTCCTCGTCTCCCCACTTCCGGTGTCCCCCCTTTTCGTGTCCTCCCTCCCTCCCTTTTCTTCCCCCACTTCCGGTGTCCCACTCCCTTGTGTCCCCCCACTTCCGGTGCCGCACCCCTTCCCTTCCCCCCCTTCCTGTGCTCTCCCTTTCTCCTCCCTCCCGCACTTCCGCCATGTCGCTTCCTCCTCCGTCTCCCTCCGTCTCCTCCTCAGGGGGCGGTTCGGGTTCGGGTTCGGGTTCTGGTTCTGTCCCGGTCCCGGTGCCGGTTCCTGGTGGTCCGGGTTTGTTCCGGGGGTGCCTCAGCTGCCGCCTGCTCTGTGGTTCCGGGCTCCTTTTGGCCGCTCTCTGGATTTACCGCGGGCCCCGCAGGTCCCTGAGGAGCGGGACCCCCCCCAGCATGGCGACCATCGCCCAGATCACGTTCGCCATCAGTGAGAGCCCTGCCAGGGCACTGGGAGGGACTGGGAGGGACTGGGAGGGACTGGGAGGAACTGGGAGGAACTGGGAGGGACTGGGAGGGGACTGGGAGGGACTGGGAGGAACTGGGAGGGGATTGGGAGGGACTGGGAGGCACTGGGAGGAATTGGGAGGGACTGGGAGGGGACTGGGAAGGGACTGGGAGGAACTGGGAGGGACTGGGAGGGGACTGGGAAGGGACTGGGAAAGGACTGGGAGGAATTGGGAGGGACTGGGAGGAACTGGGAGGGGATTGGGGGGCACTGGGAGGGACTGGGAGGAACTGGGAAGGGATGGGGAGGGACTGGGAGGGGACTGGGAGGGACTGGGAGGGGATTGGGAAGGGACTGGGAGGGGACTGGGAAGGGACTGGGAAAGGACTGGGAGGAATTGGGAGGGACTGGGAGGGACTGGGAGGGGATTGGGAGGGACTGGGAGGGACTGGGAGGGGATTGGGAGGGACTGGGAGGGACTGGGAGGGACTGGGAAGGCATTGGGAGGGACTGGGAGGGGACTGGGGGGCACTGGGAGGGACTGGGAGGAACTGGGAAGGGATTGGGAGGGACTGGGAGGGGACTGGGAGGGACTGGGAGGGACTGGGGGGGATTGGGAGGGATTGGGAGGGGATTGGGAGGCACTGGAAGGGTGGGTGGGGGGGTGGGAGAGGGGTTGGGGGGGACTGGGAGGGGATTGGGGGGGATTGGGAGGGATTGGGAGGGGACTGGGAGGGGATTAGGAGGGACTGGGAGGGACTGGGAGGGATTGGGAGGGGACTGGGAGGGACTGGGAGGGATTGGGAGGACTGGGAGGGATTGGGAGGGGACTGGGAGGGACTGGGAGGGGATTGGGAGGGGATTGGGAGGGACTGGGAGGGATTGGGAGGGGATTGGGAGGGACTGGGAGGGGACTGGGAGGGACTGGGAAGGGACTGGGAGGAATTGGGAGGGGTTGGGGGGAACTGGGAGGGACTGGGAGGGATTGGGGGGGATTGGGAGGGACTGGGAGGGATTGGGAGGGGATTGGGAGGGATTGGGAGGGACTGGGAGGGATTGGGGGATTGGGAGGGACTGGGAGGGGATTGGGAGGGATTGGGAGGGACTGGGAGGGGATTGGGGGACTGGGAGGGACTGGGAGGGGATTGGGGGACTGGGAGGGACTGGGAGGGCATTGGGAGGGACTGAGAGGGATTGGGAGGGACTGGGAGGGGACTGGGAGGGACTGGGAGGGGATTGGGAGGGATTGGAAGGGAACTGGGAGGGACTGGGAGGGGATTGGGAGGACTGGGAAGGGATTGGGGGACTGGGAGGACTGGGAGGGGATTGGGGGATTGGGAGGGACTGGGAGGGGGTTGGGGGCACTGGGAGGGACTGGGAGAGATTGGGAGGGACTGGGAGGACTGGGAGGCACTGGGAGGGGATTGGGGGGGATTGGGAGGGGATTGGGAGAGACTGGGAAGGGACTGGGAGGGACTGGAAGGGATTGGGAGGGGATTGGGGGGGATTGGAGATTGTTGGGAGGGACTGGGTGGGACTGGGAGACACTGGGAGGGGATTGGGAGGGTGGGTGGGGAGGTGGAAGAGGGGTTGGGGGGGACTGGGAGGGACTGGGAGGGGACTGGGGGGGACTGGGAGACACTGGGAGGGGACTGGAAGGGGATTGGGGGGAACTGGGAGGGACTGGGAAGGGATTGGGAGGGATTGGGAGGGGACTGGGAGGGACTGGGAGAGGATTGGGAGGGACTGGGAGGGGATTGGGGGGCACTGGGAGGGATTGGGAGGGTGGGTGGGGGGGATTGGGAGGGACTGGGAAGGGAATGGGGGGCACTGGGAGGGACTGAGAGGGGATTGGGAGGGACTGGGAGACACTGGGAGGGGACTGGAAGGGGATTGGGGGGAACTGGGAGGGACTGGGAGGGACTGGGAAGGGATTGGGAGGGATTGGGAGGGACTGGGAGGGGATTGGGGGGAACTGGGAGGGACTGGGAGGAACTGGGACGGACTGGTTCATGGTTGCCATGGTAACGAGGGGGCGCTTCACGTTAGGCCCGGAGGTAACAAAAGGGGGGAGGGAGGGGCCTTTCGAGCCGTTTCCATGGTAACGGGGTGGGGGGGTCTCCATGGTCTCCATGGCAACCGGGGTGACCCCTCCCTTTTTTTCCCCAGGTGTGGGTGCGTGGGGGTGGTGATCCTGGTGGATCCCGTGGGAAAACAGATCCGGAAAGAGCCCTGAGGAGGGGGAGGGGGGAGGGGAGACCCCCCCAAATCCTCCCCTCATCCCCCCAAACCCCTCACCCCCAAATGGGGGCACCCAAATAAACGCCTGGGTGGCACCAAACCCCCTTTTAATTCTGTCTTGAGGGGGGGATGGGGGGTCCCAAACCCCCCCATGGACACCCCCAGACTCCAACCCCCCCCCCAGACTCCAACCCCCCCCCAGGGACCCCCCCCAAATCCCTCAACCCCCCCCCCAGGGCCCCTCTGGAACCCTCCCCCTACCCAGACCCCCCCCCAAAACCCCCCAGGACCCCCCCAAACCCCTCAGCCCCCCCCCAGAACCCCCCCAAGACCCCCCCAGGACCCCCCCTGAACCCTCCCCCTACCCAGAGCCCCCCCAGACTCTTTCCAGGGCCCCCCCAGACTCCAACCCCCCCTCCACAGACCCCCAAGACCCCCCCCAAACCCCCCATGGACACCCCCAGACTCCAACCCCCCCCCAGACACCCCCCCAAACTCCTCAGCCCCCCCAGGGACCCCCCCAAACCCCCCCTGAGCCCCCAGGGACCCCCCCAGACCCCTCAGCCCCCCAGGGCCCCCAGACTCCAACCCCTCCAGAGACCCCCAAGACCCCAGACCCCCCACAAGCCCCCAGGACCCCCAAATCCCTCAAACCCCCCAGGGTCCCCTGAACCCTCCCCCTACCCAGGGCCCCCCCAAAACCCCCTCAGGGCCCCCCCAGACTCCAACCCCCCCCCCCAGAGACCCCCAAGACCCCCCCAAACCCCCCCTGAACCCCCAGGGACCCCCCCCAAACCCCTCAAACCCCCTCAGGGACCCCCAAGACCCCCCCACACCCCAACTCCTACCCAAGGCCCCCCCAAAACTCCCCCCAGAGCCCCCCCAGACTCCAACCCCCCCCCCAGAAACCCCCAAGACCCCCCCAGGACCCCCCAAATCACCCCCCAACCCTTCAAACCCCCCAGAGCCCCCCCAAACCACCCCCAAGACCCCCCCAGACCCCTCAGCCCCCACCCAGGGCCCCCCCAAACCCCCTCAGCCCCCCCTAGACCCCCCCAGGGCCCCCCAGAACCCCTACCCAGAGCCCCCCCAAAACCCCTCCAGAGCCCCCAGATCCAACCCCCCCAGACTCCCCGACCCCAAACCCCCTGAACCCCCAGGGCCCCCCAAGCCCCCCAAACCTCAAACCCCTCAGGACCCCCAAGACCCCCCAGACCCCTCCCCACCCAGGGCTCCCCAAACCCCCAGACTCAACCCCCAGAGACCCCCAAGACCCCCCCAAACCCCTCAGCCCCCCCCAGAGCCCCCCCAAGACCCCCACAGGGACCCCCCAGAACCCTCCTCCTAACCAGGGCCCCCCCAAAACCCCCCCAGGGCCCCCCCAAACCCCCCCCATAACCCCCCCAGGGCCCCCCCAGACTCAACCCCCCCCTCCTGAGGGGGTTGGGGACACTTTGGGGACATTTGGGGACATTTCCCCCTTTATTAACAATCGGGGGAACCTTCCTGCCCCCTGAGCTGCCACTGCCCTTTGGGGGGGGGGGACAAGGGACAGGGGGGGGAAATGGGGACAAGGGGGGGACTTGGGGGACAAGGGGGGGACAGGGGGGGTTTGAGGGGGGGACAAGGGGGGGTTTGAGGGGGGGGGGTCTCAGAACTTGAACTCTTTGTACTTCTTCCCCCCCCCGCGGGCATCCGGGGGCTGAGCCTTCCGCTTCTTCTGCTGCGGGGGGGGGACAGAGAGAGAGAGAGAGAGGGGACGTTTGGGGACAAAAGGGGGGATTTTGGGGACGTTGGGGGGTGGGGGGCAGAGGGGGGGTTGGGGGACAGAGGGGGGGGTGGGGACATTGGGGACAAAGGGGACGTTGGGGGGGTCAGGGCCATCGAGGGGGGGTTGGAGGGGTTTGGGGACAAATTGGGGGGGTTGGGGACATTTTGGGGACATTGGGGGGGTGGGGGGCAGAGGGGGGGTTGGGGACATTGGGGGGTTGGGGACATTGGGGACAGGGGGGGCAGAGGGGGGGTTGGGGACATTGGGGACATCAGGGGACAGTGGGGACATTGGGGGGGTTTGGGGACATGGGGGGGACACTGAGGGGACATTTGGGGGCGTTGGGGACATTGGGGACAAAAGTGGGGATTTAGGGACATTGGGGGGGTTGGGGACAATGGGGACATTGGGGACAAAGGGGATGTTGGGGGGGTTGGGGATATGGGGGGGACATGAGGGGACAGAGGGGACATTGGGGGGGTTTGGGGGACATTAGGGGCGTTGGGGACATTTGGGGGGGTTGGGGACACTGGGGGGGACACTGAGGGGACATTTGGGGGCTTTAGGGGGGTTGGGGACATTGGGGACAAAAGTGGGGATTTGGGGACATTGGAGGGGTGGGGGGCAGAGGGGGTGTTGGGGACATTGGGGACATTGGGGACATTGGGGACAGGGGGGGCATTGGGGGGGTTGGGGACATTTTGGGGACATCAGGGGGGTTGGGGGGCAGAAGGGCGGTTGGGGACATGGGGGGGTTGGGGACATTGGGGACAGGGGGGACATGGGGGGGACATGAGGGGACAGAGGGGGGGTTGGGGACTCTAGGGGGGCACAGGGGACATCAGGGGACATTGGGGGGACACTGGGGGGGCTGGGGACATCAGGGGACAGGGGGGGACATCAGGGGACAGAGAGGACATGAGTGGGACATGGGGGGGACAGAGGGGACACAAGGGACAAGGGGGGGGACAAAGGGTTCAGGAGGTACCGAGGGGACATGGGGGGGACAGAGGGGACACGGGGGGGACAGAGGGGACACGGGGGGGACAGAGGGGACATGGGGAGACAGGGGGGGCAAGAGGGGACATTGGGAACATCCGAGGACACAGGGGACAGAGAGGACATGAGGGGACACAAGGGACAGAGAGGGGACATTGAGGGGACAGAGGGACATGGGGGGACATCAGGGGACATTGGGGGGACACTGGGGGGGCTGGGGACATCAGGGGACAGACGGGGACATGAGGGGACACAAGGGACAGAGAGGACATGAGTGGGACATGGGGGGGGACAGAGGGGACACAAGGGACAGAGGGGACACGGGGGGGACAGAGGGGACACTGGGGACATGAGGGGACATTGGGGACATCAGGGGACACAGGGGGTGGTGGCAGGGGAGGGGACAGTGTCCTGACCTTCTGCTTGGCGGCGTGCTCGGCCACCATGTCGCTGAAGTCCTCCTTCTCCACCTGGGCCTGCTGCTCCCTCACGTGCTCCTCGTACTTCTGCGTCATGGCCGTGGGGTCCAACTCCAACTCCTCGGGGGCCAAGGCCACCTCCACCCCCTGCGCCTCAGCCACTGGCCCCTTCCGGCCCCCCAGAACCTGCGGGGACAACGCCACGCTCAGGGGGGACCCCGGGACCACCCCGAAGGCCGCCCGGGGCCAAGCGTAGTCAACCGAGGTCAACCAAGGTCAACCGTTGGCCAACCGTCACCAGCCATGGTCAACAGGGGTCAAGTGATGGTCATTCAACCCCACCCATGGTCAACCACGGTCAACCGTGACCATCCATGGTCAACCAGTGGTCAACCACCACCATCCGTGGTCAACTGGAGACACCCCTTGGTCAACCATGACCACCTATGGTCAACAATGACCACCCATGGTCAACCACAGTCAACCATTGGTCAACCAACCCCACCCACGGTCAACCATTGGTCAACCATCATCACCCATGGTCAACCATGACCATCCATGGTCAACTATTGGTCAACCAACCCCACCCACGGTCAACCATGGTCAACCATTGGTCAACCATCATCACCCATGGTCAACCATGACCATCCATGGTCAACAATGAACACCCATGGTCAACCACAGTCAACCATTGGTCAACCATGACTACCCATGGTCAACAATGACCACCCATGGTCAACCACAGTCAACCATTGGTCAACCAATCCCACCCACGGTCAACCATGGTCAACCATTGGTCAACCATCATCACCCATGGTCAACCATGACCACCTATGGTCAACCATTGGTCAACCAACCCCCCCCATGGTCAACCACAGTCAACTGTTGACACCCATTGGTCAACCATGACCACCTACAGTCAACCATGGTCAACCATTGGTCAACCATGACCACCCATGGTCAACCATGACCACCCATGGTCAACTATTGGTCAACCAACCCCACCCATGGTCAACCATGGTCAACCACTGGTCAACCATCATCACCCATGGTCAACCATGACCACCCATGGTCAACCATGACCACCTATGGTCAACCACAGTCAACCATTGGTCAATCAACCCCACCTATGGTCAACCATGACCATCCATGGTCAACCACAGTCAACCATTGGTCAATCAACCCCACCTATGGTCAACCATGACCACCTATGGTCAACCATTGGTCAACCATGACCACCCATGGTCAACCACAGTCAACCATTGGTCAACCATGACCACCCATGGTCAACCATTGGTCAACCAACCCCACCCATGGTCAACCATTGGTCAACCATCATCACCCATGGTCAACCAACCCCACCCAAGCTCAACCATGACCACCTACGGGTCAACCATTGGCCAACCACCCCCGCCATGGTCCCCCAGCCCCCCATTGGGTCCCGTTGGCCCCCTCAGCCCCTCGGGTGGGTGCCAAGCACCCATGGGTGCCACGTGGCCCCGCCCCCTCTCACCGCCGACATGTCGTAGATGTGGGTGGAGCCCATCATGGCGCCGCCCACGCTGGCCGTCCGCTTCTCGGGGACCACGGTGAAGAGCTGGGGAGTCTCACTGCTGCTTGGGGGGGAGGGGGGGGCACCCTCAGCACCCATCCCCCCCCCAGAGACCCCCCAGCACCCCAAGACCCCCCCCCAGCACCCTGACCCCCACCCACCCCCCACCTTCCTCTTCCTCACCTTAGGAGGCTCCTTGGGCACCACGAATGCCCCCAAAACCCCCCAAACCTCATCAGGACCCTCCCCCAGCACCCCAAGACCCCCCCCCAGCCCACCAACTCCCCCCCCACAGCACCCTGACCCCCCCCCCCCCCCACCACCACCCTGACCCCCACCCACCCACCCACCCACCACCTCCTCCACCTTCTTCTTCCTCACCTTGGGGAGCTCCATCTCCCCCAAACCCCTTCCCAGCCCCCCAAACCCCCCCTGTACCCCCTCCAAACCCCCTCCCAGCCCCCCAACTCCCCCCCCCACAGCACCCTGACCCCCACCCACCCACCTACATCCTCCTCCACCTTCTTCTTCCTCACCTTGGGGATCTCCATCCCCTCCGCTCCCTCTTGAGCACCCATAGCCCCCTCAAACCACCCTGTAACCCCCTCCCAGCCCCCCAACTCCCCCCCCCAATCCCCCAACTCCCCCCCCACAGCACCCTGACCCCCCCCACCCAGCACCCTGACCCCCACCCACCCACCCACCACCTCCTCCACCTTCTTCTTCCTCACCATGGGGAGCTCCATCCCCTCCACTCCCTCTTGAGCACCCATAGCCCTCCAAAACCCCCCCTGTACCCCCTCCAAACCCCCCCACAGCCCCCCAACTCCCCCCCCCACAGCACCCTAACCCCCCCACCCACCACCCTGACCCCCACCCACCCATCCATGGCCTCCTCAATCTTCTTCTTCCTCAGCTCAATCAGCTCTGGGGTCTCCATCCCCCTCATACCCTCCCCCTACTCCTCCTGTACCCCCTCCAAACCCCCCCCCAGCCCCCCAACTCCCCCCCCCACAGCACCCTGACCCCCCACCCAGCACCCTGACCCCCACCCACCCACCCACCACCTCCTCCACCTTCTTCTTCCTCACCATGGGGAGCTCCATCCCCTCCACTCCCTCTTGAGCACCCATAGCCCTCCAAAACCCCCCCTGTACCCCCTCCAAACCCCCCCACAGCCCCCCAACTCCCCCCCCCACAGCACCCTAACCCCCCCACCCACCACCCTGACCCCCACCCACCCATCCATGGCCTCCTCCACCTTCTTCTTCCTCACCTTGGGGAGCTCCATCTCCCCCAAATCCCTTCCCAGCCCCCCAAACCCCCCCTGTACCCCCTCCAAACCCCCCCCCAGCCCCCCAACTCCCCCCCCCACAGCACCCTAACCCCCCCACCCACCACCCTGACCCCCACCCACCCACCCACCACCTCCTCCACCTTCTTCTTCCTCACCTTGGGGATCTCCATCTCCCCCAATCCCATCCAACCCCCTTACCCCTCCTAAACCCCCCCTGTACCCCCTCCAAACCCCCCCCCAGCCCCCCAACTCCCCCCCCCACAGCACCCTAACCCCCCCACCCACCACCCTGACCCCCACCCACCCATCCATGGCCTCCTCAATCTTCTTCTTCCTCAGCTCAATCAACTCCGGGGTCTCCATCCCGGCCGGTACCGAGGAGAATCCCCCGGGGGTGATGAGACCACTGCAAGGGAAAACCCCCCAAAAGAGGGGGTGGGGGGGTCACAAAACAACCCCCCCAATGATCAGGGGGGGCACCCATGGGTGCTGGGGGGGGGTCCTTGCCTGTCGGCGGGGGTGATGAAGCCGGTTTCATCGGGTTTGTCTTCATCACTCTCCTCTTCCTCCTCTTCCTCCGAGGACTCCTCGTCCGAAGGCTCCAGCTCCCCCCAGGGCGTGCGGTCGATCTCCTCCTCTTCCTCCTTTGTCTGGGGGGGGGGGGATGGAATATGGGGGATGGGAAATGGGGGATGGGAAATGGGGGAAAAGGGAATGAAGTGGGGGGCAAAAAAAAAAAAATTGGGGGGTTTGGGGGGAAAAAATGGGGGTGAGGGGGGGCTCAAAGGGGTCCTGAAGGGTGCTGGGGGGGGGGAGATGAAGAAGTGGGGGGGGTGAAATGGGGGGGGGATGGGGGGGTTGGGGGTGCTGGGGGGGGGCCAGGGGTGCTGGGGGGGGGTTAAGGGGGGTCTCGGGGTGCTGGGGGAGGGTCTGGGGGGGGTCTGGGGGTGTTGGGGGGGTCTGGGGGTGTCAGGGGGAGGTTTAGGGGGGGTGTGGGGGTGCTGGGTGGGGGGTCAGGTGGGGGGTTAGGGAGTCGGGGTGCTGGGGTCTGGGGTGCTGGGAGGGTTTAGGGTCTGGGGGCTTGGGGGTGCTGGGGTTAGGGTTGGGGGGGGAGGGTTTAGGGGGGGTCTGGGGGTGTTGGGGGGGGTCTGGGGTCTCAGGAGGGGTTTAGGGGGACTCTGGGGGTTTAAGGGGGGTCAGGGGGGGTCAGGGGGCGGGGGCCAGGGGTGCTGGGGGGAGGTTAAGGGGGGTCTCGGGGTGCTGGGGGAGGGTCTGGGGGGGGTCTGGGGGTGTTGGGGAGGGTTTAGGGGGGGCCTGGGGGGGGTCAGGGAGGGGGTCTGGGGGTGTTGGGGGGGGTAAGGGAGGGTCTGGGGGGGGTCTGGGGGTGTTGGGGGGGTCTGGGGTGCAGGGGGAGGTTTAGGGGGTGGGGGCTGGGGGTGCTGGGGGTTTAGGGGGTTGGGGGGTGTCAGGGGGTCTCAGGGTGCTGGGGGAGGGTCTGGGGGGGGTCTGGGGGTGTTGGGGAGGGTTTAGGGGGGGCCTGGGGGGGGTCAGGGAGGGGGTCTGGGGGTGTTGGGGGGGGTAAGGGAGGGTCTGGGGGGGGTCTGGGGGTGTTGGGGGGGTCTGGGGGTGTCAGGGGGAGGTTTAGGGGGGGTGTGGGGGTGCTGGGGGTCTGGGGGTGCTGGGAGGGTTTAGGGGGTCTGGGGGTTTGGGGGTGCTGGGCTGGGAGGGGGTTGGTGTTGGGGGGGTGTCAGGGGGGGTCTGGGGGTGTTGGGGGGGGTTTAGGGGGGGTCTGGGGGGGGGTCTGGGGTCTCAGGGGGGGGTTTAGGGGGGGCCTGGGGGTGCTGGGGGGAGGTCAGGGGTCTCGGGCAAGGGGGTGCTGGGGGGGGTTCAGGGGGGGTCTGGGGGTGCTGGGGGGGGGGTCAGGGGGTGTTGGGGGTTTAGGAGCCTGGGGTCTGGGTGCTGGGGCCAGAGGGTGTTGGGGGTCTGTGGTCTCAGGGGGATTTAGGGGACTCTGGGGGTTTATGGGTGGTCTGGGGGTCAGGGGGTCTGGGGGTGCTGAGGGGGTCTGGCTTGGGGGTTTAGGGGGTCTGGGGGTGTCTGGGGTGCTGGGGGTCTGGAGTCTCGGGGTTTAGGGGTCTGGGGGTCTGGGGTGCTGGGGGTTTGGGGGTGTCTGGGGGTGTTGGGGTAGGGAGGGTCTGGGGTCTGGGGGTGGGGGGTCTGGGGCCAAGGAGGTTTAGGGGGTCTGGGGGTGCTGGGGGGGGTCTGGGGTCTCAGGGGGGGGTTAGGGGGGGTCTGGGGGTGCTGGGGGTTCCAGGGGGGGTCTGGGGTCTCGGGGGGGTTAGGGGGGGTCTGGGGGTGCTGGGGGGGGTCTGGGGTCTCAGGGGGGGGCTAGGGGGGGTCTGGGGGTGCTGGGGGTTCCAGGGGGGGTCAGGGGTCTAAGGGGGGATCTGGGGGAATCTGGGGGTGCTGGGGGGGGGTCTGGGGGTGGGTCAGGATGCTCAGGGGGGGTCTGGGGTTGCTGGGGATGGGTCAGGGGTCTCAGGGGGTGTCAGGGGGGGTTTGGTCCTTTAGAGGGGGGGTCGTGGGTGGGTGTTTTCTTTTTGGGGGGGGGTCCCAGCACCTGGAACTCGGCGGCGTTGGTGCCGAAGACGTCTCCATAGAGAGGTTTCCCCGTTTCATCCACGGGGGGCTTCCCCCACCCCCCCGCGTGGTACCCGAAGGAGCAGCCCTGGAAGAGGGGGTGGGGTGGGGGTGGGGGGGGTCAGGGTGGGGACCCCCCCCCAAAAATCCCCGCTCCAACAAACCCCCCCAAACACCCCCCACCCCCCCCCAAACCCCTGCACCCCCCCCAACCTCTTTTCACCCCCCCAAAATGGATCCCCCCCCCCCCCCAGCACCCATTGGTGCCCCCCCCACCACCCATTGTGTGTCCCCCCCCCCCCTCCAGCACCCTAAGACCCCCCCCAGGGCACCCTTCACCCCTCCCTGACCCCCACAATAGGTGCCCCCCCCCCACACACCCATGGGTGCCCCCCTGGCCACCCCCCCACCCAGAGGTGCCCCCCCTCCCCCCATTGTGCCCCCCCTGAACACCCTCACCCCCTCTTCCAGCACCCATGGGTGCCCCCCCACCCATAGGTTCCCCCCCCCAGCACCCAAAGACCCCCCCCTAACAGCCCCTCTCCTCCTGAACCACCTCCCCCCCCTCATTCCCCCCCACCCATAGGTGCCCCCACCACTAGGTGCCCCCCAGCACCCAAAGACCCCCCCCTAACAGCCCCTCTCCTCCTGAACCACCTCCCCCCCTCTCATTCCCCCCCCAACCAAAGGTGACCCCCCACCCATAAGTGCCCCCCCCACCCCTGGGTGCCCCCCCCCACCCATGGGTGCCCCCCCAGACCTCGGGGATGGGGGAGTTGAGCCCCGGGATCTTCAGGTTGGGGTAGGAGGGGGGGGGTCCATAGCGCTGCATGGCGATCAGCCAGGGGGGGGGCACCTTGTGGGCGCTCTGAGCACAACGGGGGTCAGCACCCATGGGTGCCCCCCCTCACCCCCCCCTCCCCCTGACTCCCCCCTCCCATTGCCTTTCAACCCCCCCCCCCCCAATTCCCATGGGTGCCCCCCCCACACACCATAGGTGAACCCCCCCCCCTATGGGTGCCCCCCCCCCCTCCTGGGTGCCCCCCCCACCCTTGGGTGCCCCCCCCCAACCCTGGGTGCCCCCCCAGACCCATAGGTGCCCCCCCCCCCACCCCATTAGAGCCCCCCCAGCCCCATTAATGTCACTCCTGGGTGCCCCCCCCACCCCTGGGTGCCCCCCCTCAGTATCCCCCCACCCATGGGTGCCCCCCCAACCCGTGTCCCCCCCCACCCATGGGTGCCCCCCCCACCCCATTAGTGCCCCCCCAGCCCCATGAGTGTCACCCATGGGTGCTCCCCCGCCCCACAGGTGCCCCCCCATGGGTGCTCCCCACCCATGGGTGCTCCCCCAGACCCATAAGTGCCCCCCCCCCACCCCTGGGTGCCCCCCCAACCTGTGTCCCCCCCACCCATGGGTGCCCCCCCCCCAGCCCCATGAATGTCACCCCTGGGGATCCCCCAGCCCCACAGGTGCCCCCCCCACCCATGGGTGCCCCCCCCCCCCCCACCCATGGGTGCCCACCGGCCCCACGGGCATCCCCAGGGCGATCCGGAGCTCGTCCGAGAGATCCCCCGGCTTCTTCTCCTTCAGACGGGTCTCAAACTCCTTCCCCTGGGGGGGGTTGGGGACATTTGGGGACATTTGGGGACATTTGGGGACAGGGGGGACAACGGGGGGGTTGGGGACACTGGGGACACGGGGGACATTGGGGGGGTTGGGGACATTGGGGACAGGGGGGACATTTGGGGACATTGGGGGCAAAACTGGGGATTTGGGGACATTGGGGACATTCCAGGAGAGGGGGACATTGGGGGAAGTTGGGGGCAGGAGGGGACAAGAAGGGACAGGAGGGGACAAGAGAGGACAGGAGGGGACAGGAGGGGACAAGAGGGGACAAGAGGGGACAAGAGAGGACAGGAGGACAGGAGAGACAGGAGGACAGGAGGGGACAAGAGAGGACAGGAGGGGACAGGAGGGGACAAGAGAGGACAGGAGGACAGGAGGACAGGAGGGACAAGAGGGGACAAGAGAGGGACAGGAGGGGACAGGAGGACAAGGAGGGGACAGGAGGGGACAAGAGGGGACAGGAGGGACAGGAGGGGACAAGAGGGGACAGGAGGGGACAGGAGGGGACAGGAGGACAGGAGGGGACAGGAGGGACAAGAGAGGGACAGGAGGGGACAAGAGGGGACAAGAGGGGACAGGAGGGGACAGGAGGGACAGGAGGACAGGAGGGACAGGAGGGGACAGGAGGGGACAAGAGAGGACAGGAGGGGACAGGAGGACAAGGGGACAAGAGAGGGACAAGAGGGGACAGGAGGGGACAAGAGGGGACAAGAGAGGACAGGAGGGGACAGGAGGGGACAGGAGGGGACAGGAGGGGACAAGAGAGGACAGGAGGGGACAGGAGGGGACAAGAGAGGACAGGAGGGACAGGAGGGGACAGGAGGGGACAGGAGGGGACAGGAGGGGACAAGAGGGGACAGAGGGGACAAGAGGGGACAAGAGGGGACAAGAGAGGACAGGAGGGGACAAGAGGGGACAAGAGGGGACAAGAGGGGACAGGAGGGGACAAGAGGGGACAGGAGGGGACAAGAGGGGACAAGAGGGGACAAGAGGGGACAAGAGGGGACAGGAGGGGACAAGAGAGGACAGGAGGGGACAAGAGGGGACAAGAGGGGACAAGAGGGGACAAGAGGGGACAAGAGGGGACAGGAGGGGACAGGAGGACAGGAGGGACAAGGAGGGACAGGAGGGGACAGGAGGGACAGGAGGGGACAGGAGGGACAGAAGAGGGGACAGGAGGGGACAAGAGGGGACAAGAGGGGACAGGAGGGGACAAGAGGGGACAGGAGGGGACAGGGGACTGGGGACAGGAGGGACAGGAGGGATAGAAGGGAAAACTGGGGACAAGGAGGGACAGGAAGGACATGGGGACAAGGGACAAGAGAGAGGGGACAAGAGGGGACCTTGGGGACATTGGGGACAAAGGGGACAGGAGGGGAACAGGGGGGACAGGAGGGGACACTGGGGACGTTGGGGACAGGAGGGACAGGAGGGGACAAGAGGGAAACAGAGGGGACAGGAGGGGACAAGAGGGGACAGGAGGGGAACAGAGGGGACAGGAGGGGACAAGAGGGGACCTAGGGGACATAGGGGACAATGGGGACAGGAGGGGACACTGGGAACATCGGGGACAGGGGGGACAAGAAGGGAAAACTGGGGACAGGAAGGGACAGGAGGAGACAGGAGGGGACAATGGGGACAAAGGGGACAGGAGGGGACATTGGGGACACTGGGGACAGGGGGGACAAGAAGGGACAGGAGGGGACAAGGAGGGACAGGAGGGGACACTGGGGACAGGAGGGGACAAGAGGGGACAGGAGGGACAGGAGGGGACAGGAGGGGACAGGAGGGACAGGAAGGGACATTGGGGACAGGAGGGGAACAGAGGGGACAGGAGGGGACAAGAGGGAAACAGAGGGGACAGGAGGGGACAAGAGGGGACAGGAGGGGACAAGAGGGGACCTTGGGGACACTGGGGACACTGGGGACAGGAGGGGACAGGGAGGACAGGAGGGGACACTGGGGACATCAGGGACAGGGGGGACAAGAAGGGAAAACTGGGGACAGGAAGGGACAGGAGGGGACCTTGGGGACAGGAGGGGACATCAGGGACAGGAGGAGACAGGAGGGGACAATGGGAACAATGGGGACAAGAAGGGACAGGAGGGGACAAGAGGGGAACAGAGGGGACAGGAGGGGACATTGGGGACAGGAGGGGAACAGAAGGGACACTGGGGATGTTGGGGACAGGATGTTGGGGAGGGGTTGGGAGGGGACCCTGGGGACCTTGGGGACCTTGGGGACCCTGGGGACCTTGGGGACCTTGGGGACCTTGGGGACCTTGGGGACAGTCACCTCGTAGTAGAGGTCCCCGTGGATGGTGAGCTTGGGCTTGGTTTGCCACTTGAAGAAGGCGTCGTGGAGCTTCTGGTAATCGATGTCGATCTTCCCCATCTTCGGCCTCACCTTCTCCCGCATCTTCGACTTCATCGTCTTCTGCTCCTCCTGGGGCCACCAAGAACCAACCCGATGGCCCCAAAGCCACCAAGAACCAACCTCATGGCCCCAAAGCCACCAAGAACCAACCCCATGACCCCAAAGCCACCAAGAACCAACCTCATGGCCCCAAAGCCACCAAGAACCAACCCCATGACCCCAAAGCCACCAAGAACCAACCCAATGGCCCCAAAGCCACCAAGAACCAACCCTGTGGCCCCAAAGCCACCAAGAACCAACCCCATGACCCCAAACCCACCCCCAATGTCTTCAAAGTCCCTGAGATCCAACCTGATGACCCCAAAGCCTTTGACGTTCAACCTCGATGTCCCCAAAGTCATTGATGTCCAACCCGATGTCCCCAAAGCCACCAAGAACCAACCCAATGGCCCCAAAGCCACCAAGAACCAACCTCATGTCCCCAAAGCCACCAAGAACCAACCCAATGGCCCCAAAGCCACCAAGAACCAACCTCATGGCCCCAAAGCCACCAAGAACCAACCCAATGTCCCCAAAGCCACCAAGAACCAACCCAATGGCCCCAAAGCCACCAAGAACCAACCTCATGTCCCCAAAGCCACCAAGAACCAACCCAATGTCCCCAAAGCCACTAAGAACCAACCTCATGGCCCCAAAGCCACCAAGAACCAACCCAATGGCCCCAAAGCCACCAAGAACCAACCCAATGGCCCCAAAGCCACCAAGAACCAACCCGATGTCCCCAAAGCCACCAAGAACCAACCTCATGGCCCCAAAGCCACCAAGAACCAACCTCATGTCCCCAAAGCCACCAAGAACCAACCCAATGTCCCCAAAGCCACTAAGAACCAACCTCATGTCCCCAAAGCCACCAAGAACCAACCCAAAGGCCCCAAAGCCACCAAGAACCAACCCCATGGCCCCAAAGCCACCAAGAACCAACCCTGTGGCCCCAAAGCCACCAAGAACCAACCCCATGACCCCAAACCCACCCCCAATGTCTTCAAAGTCCCTGAGATCCAACCTGATGACCCCAAAGCCTTTGACGTTCAACCTCGATGTCCCCAAAGTCATTGATGTCCAACCCGATGTCCCCAAAGCCACCAAGAACCAACCCAATGGCCCCAAAGCCACCAAGAACCAACCTCATGTCCCCAAAGCCACCAAGAACCAACCCAATGGCCCCAAAGCCACCAAGAACCAACCTCATGGCCCCAAAGCCACCAAGAACCAACCCAATGTCCCCAAAGCCACCAAGAACCAACCCAATGGCCCCAAAGCCACCAAGAACCAACCTCATGTCCCCAAAGCCACCAAGAACCAACCCAATGTCCCCAAAGCCACTAAGAACCAACCTCATGGCCCCAAAGCCACCAAGAACCAACCCAATGGCCCCAAAGCCACCAAGAACCAACCCAATGGCCCCAAAGCCACCAAGAACCAACCCTGTGGCCCCAAAGCCACCAAGAACCAACCTCATGTCCCCAAAGCCACCAAGAACCAACCCAATGTCCCCAAAGCCACTAAGAACCAACCTCATGGCCCCAAAGCCACCAAGAACCAACCCCATGGCCCCAAAGCCACCAAGAACCAACCCCATGGCCCCAAAGCCACCAAGAACCAACCCAATGGCCCCAAAGCCACCAAGAACCAACCTCATGGCCCCAAAGCCACCAAGAACCAACCCAATGGCCCCAAAGCCACCAAGAACCAACCCCATGGCCCCAAAGCCACCAAGAACCAACCCTGTGGCCCCAAAGCCACCAAGAACCAACCCCATGACCCCAAACCCACCCCCAATGTCTTCAAAGTCCCTGAGATCCAACCTGATGACCCCAAAGCCTTTGACGTTCAACCTCGATGTCCCCAAAGTCATTGATGTCCAACCCGATGTCCCCAAAGCCACCAAGAACCAACCCGATGTCCCCAAAGCCACCAAGAACCAACCCCATGTCCCCAAAGCCACCAAGAACCAACCTGATGTCCCCAAAGCCACCAAGAACCAACCTGATGTCCCCAAAGCCACCAAGAACCAACCCAATGGCCCCAAAGCCACCAAGAACCAACCTCATGGCCCCAAAGCCACCAAGAACCAACCCAATGGCCCCAAAGCCACCAAGAACCAACCCAATGTCCCCAAAGCCACCAAGAACCAACCTCATGGCCCCAAAGCCACCAAGAACCAACCCAATGGCCCCAAAGCCACCAAGAACCAACCTCATGGCCCCAAAGCCACCAAGAACCAACCCCATGTCCCCAAAGCCACCAAGAACCAACCCAATGGCCCCAAAGCCACCAAGAACCAACCCGATGTCCCCAAAGCCACCAAGAACCAACCCAATGGCCCCAAAGCCACCAAGAACCAACCCAATGGCCCCAAAGCCACCAAGAACCAACCCCATGTCCCCAAAGCCACCAAGAACCAACCCAATGGCCCCAAAGCCACCAAGAACCAACCTCATGGCCCCAAAGCCACCAAGAACCAACCCTGTGGCCCCAAAGCCACCAAGAACCAACCTCATGTCCCCAAAGCCACCAAGAACCAACCTCATGTCCCCAAAGCCACCAAGAACCAACCCAATGTCCCCAAAGCCACCAAGAACCAACCTCATGGCCCCAAAGCCACCAAGAACCAACCCTGTGGCCCCAAAGCCACCAAGAACCAACCCAATGGCCCCAAAGCCACCAAGAACCAACCCTGTGGCCCCAAAGCCACCAAGAACCAACCCCATGACCCCAAAGCCACCAAGAACCAACCCAATGGCCCCAAAGCCACCAAGAACCAACCCCATGACCCCAAAGCCACCAAGAACCAACCCAATGGCCCCAAAGCCCCCAAAACCCAACCCCAACGCCCCCAAACTCTTTGCCACCCAACTCTGATGTCCCCAAACCCAACTCCAACGTCCCCAATGCCCCCAAACCCAACCCTGATGACCTCAAAGCCCCCAAAACTCCAACCCTGATGCCCCCAAACCCAACCCTGATGCCCTCAAAGCTCCCAAAACCCAACCCCAATGCCCCAAAACCCTTTGACGTCCAACCCCAACACCCCCAAACTCTTTGCCACCCAACTCTGATGTCCCCAAACCCAACTCCAACGTCCCCAATGCCCCAAAACCCAACCCTGATGCCCCCAAACCCAACCCTGATGCCCTCTAAGCCCCCAAAACCCAACCCAGATGCCCCCAAACTCTTCACCACCCAACTCCAATGTCCCCAAACCCAACTCCAACGTCCCCAATGCCCCAAAACCCTTTGATGTCCAACCCCAATGTTCCCAAAGCCCCCAAAACCCAACCCCAATGCCCGCAAACCCAACCCTGATGCCCTCAAAACCCCCAAAACCCAACCCCAACACCCCCAAACTCTTCGCCACCCAACTCCAACGTCCCCAAACCCAACTCCAACGTCCCCAATGCCCCCAAACCCAACCCTGATGACCTCAAAGCCCCCAAAACCCAACCCAAACACCCCCAAACTCTTCGCTACCCAACTCTGATGACCCCAAAGCCCCCAAAACCCAACCCCAATGCCCCCAAACTCTTCGCCACCCAACTCCAACGTCCCCAAACCCAACTCCAACGTCCCTAATGCCCCCAAACCCAACCCTGATGCCCCAAAACCCAACCCTGATGCCCTCAAAACTCCCAAAACCCAACCCCAACACCCCCAAACTCTTTGCCACCCAACTCTGATGTCCCCAAACCCAACTCCAACGTCCCCAATGCCCCAAAACCCTTTGATGTCCAACCCCAATGTTCCCAAAGCCCCCAAAACCCAACCCCAATGCCCGCAAACCCAACCCTGATGCCCTCAAAGCCCCCAAAACCCAACCCCAACGCCCCCAAACTCTTTGCCACCCAACTCTGATGTCCCCAAACCAAACTGCAACGTCCCCAATGCCCCCAAACCCAACCCTGATGACCTCAAAGCCCCCAAAACTCCAACCCTGATGCCCCCAAACCCAACCCTGATGCCCTCAAAGCTCCCAAAACCCAACCCCAATGCCCCAAAACCCTTTGACGTCCAACCCCAAAGCCCCCAAACTCTTTGCCACCCAACTCTGATGTCCCCAAACCCAACTCCAACGTCCCCAATGCCCCCAAAACCCAACCCCAACGCCTCAAACCCAACCCCAACACCCCCAAACTCTTTGCCACTCAACTCTGATGACCCCAAAGCCCCTAAAACCCAACCCCAACACCCCCAAACTCTTCGCCACCCAACTCTGATGTCCCCAAACCCAACTCCAACGTCCCCAATACCCCCAAAACCCAACCCTGATGCCCCAAAACCCAACTCTGATGACCTCAAAGCCCCCAAAACCCAACCCTGATGCCCCAAAACCCTTTGACGTCCAACCCCAAAGCCCCCAAACTCTTTGCTACCCAACTCTGATGTCCCCAAACCCAACTCCAACGTCCCCAATGCCCCCAAACCCAACCCTGATGACCCCAAAGCCCCCAAAACCCAACCCCAATGCCCCCAAACTCTTCGCCACCCAACTCCAACGTCCCCAATGCCCCCAAACCCAACTCTGATGACCTCAAACCCCCCAAAACCCAACCCCAACACCCCCAAACTCTTTGCCACCCAACTCTGATGTCCCCAAACCCAACTCCAACGTCCCCAATGCCCCCAAAACCCAACCCCAACGCCTCAAACCCAACCCCAACACCCCCAAACTCTTTGCCACCCAACTCTGATGTCCCCAAACCCAACTTCAACGTCCCCAATGCCCCCAAAACCCAACCCCAACGCCTCAAACCCAACCCCAACACCCCCAAACTCTTTGCCACCCAACTCTGATGTCCCCAAACCCAACTCCAACGTCCCCAATGCCCCCAAACCCAACCCTGATGACCTCAAAGCCCCCAAAACTCCAACCCTGATGCCCCAAAACTCAACTCTGATGCCCTCAAAACTCCCAAAACCCAACCCCAATGCCCCCAAACTCTTCGCCACCCAACTCTGATGTCCCCAAACCCAACTCCAAAGCCTCCAAACCCCTTTTTGGGGTGTCCCCCCCCAACCTTTTCCTGCAGGGCCTCCCTCATCTCCTGGATTCCCGTGCGTTTGATGAAGTCTGGGAGCTCGAAGGGAGGTTTCTCGATGCCCCTCTTGCCCTGCAGGTATTTCCTCTTGAAACACCAGTGGCGGGGCACGGGGACGGAGTTCCGGGTGGCTTTGAGGTGAACCAGAAGTTTGGGGTCCTGAGCTGTCACGTCGTGCATCTCCACCACGTCCGGACGGGCCACGAGCTGGGGGGGACAGAACAGGGGGAGGTTGGGGGGAAATGGGGGGAAATAGGGGGGGTTTGGGGGTGATGGGGAGAAAGGGGGGAGAAGGAGGGGAGAAAGGGGGGGAAAAGGGGGGAGAAGGAGGGGAGAAAGGGGGGGAAAAGGGGGACAAAGGGGGACAAAGGGGGAGAAAGGGGGATGAAGGGGAAAAAAGGGGGGAAAGGGGAGAAAGAGGGGGAAAAGGGGGAAAAGGGGGAGAAAGGGGGAAAGGAGAAAAGGGGGAAAGGGGGAGAAGGGGGGGAAAATGGGGGAAAGGGGGGAAAGGGGGAAATGGGGGAAATGGGGAGAAGGGGAGAAGGGGGAAATGGGGGAAATGGGGAAAGGGGGAAAGGGGGAAATGGGGAAAGGGGGAAAGGGGGGAAGGGGAGAAATGGGGGAAATGGGGGGAAATGGGGGAAATGGGGGAAATGGGAGGAAATGGGGGGAAATGGGGGAAAGGGGGAAAATGGGGAAAAAGGGGGAAAAAGGGGGAAAAAGGGGGAAAAAGGGGGAAATGGGGGAAATGGGGGAAATGGGGAAATGGGGAAATGGGGGAAATGGGGGAAATGGGGGAAATGGGGGAAATGGGGGAAATGGGGGAAATGGGGGAAATGGGGGAAATGGGGGAAATGGGGGAAATGGGGGAAATGGGGGAAATGGGGGAAATGGGGGGAAATGGGGGGAAATGGGGGGGAAATGAGGTGATTGGAGGGATTGGGGGGAAAATGGGGAAATTGGGGGGAAATGGGGAAAAGGAAATGGGGAAATGGGGAGAAGGGGAGAAGGGGGGAAAGGGGGGAAAGGGGGAAAGGGGGAAATGGGGGAATGGGGGAAATGGGGGGGAAATGGGAGGAAATGGGGGAAAGGGGGGAAAGGGGGAAAAGGGGGAAAAGGGGGAAGGGGGGAAGGGGGGAGGGGGGAAGGGGGGAGGGGGAAGGGGGAAGGGGGAAGGGGGAAAGGGGGAAAGGGGGAAAGGGGGAAGGGGAAAAGGGGGAGAAGGAGGAGAAGGGGGGATAAAGGGGGGATAAAGGGGGGAAAGGGGGGGAAAGGGGGGGAAAAGGGGGGAAAAGGGGGGAAAAGGGGGAAAAAGGGGGGGAAAAGGGGGGGAAAAGGGGGAAAGAGGGAGAAAGTTGTCCCCAAGGTGTCACCTGCTTCAGCTCGGCCACGGTGAAGCGGTTCATGCGCCTCAGCTTCTTCTTGGAGAGCTTGGGGACCTCGGGCTTCTTCTCCTGAGGGGACAGGGGGGTGACACCCAGGGGACACCCAGGGGACACCCAGGGGACACCCAGCACCCAACAGGTGACACCCAGGGTGACACCAACACAGAGACACCCAGGGGACACCCAGGGAACACCCAGGGTGGCACTAGCACAGGGACACCAAGGGGACCTGCTCATCCCCTGTGTCCCCCCTGTCCCCCCATGTCCCTGTCACCCCCCGTCCCCCCCCATTACCTGCTCATCCCGTGTCCCCCCCTGTCCCCCCATGTCCCTGTCACCCCCCCTGTCCCCCCCCATCACCTGCTCATCCTCCGAACTCTCCTGTCCCCATGTCCCCTCCCCCTGTCCCCCCCCTCTGCTCCCCCGTCCCTTCCCTGTCCCATGTCCCTGTCCCATGTCCCTGTCCCCATGTCCCTGTCACCCTATGTCCCCCATGTCACCCCTGTCCCCATTACCTGCTCATCCCATGTCCCGTCCCTGTCCCCCCCATGTCCCCATGTCCCTGCCCCGCCTGTCCCCATCCCTGTCCCCCTGTCCCCCTGTCCCTGTCCCTCTGTCCCCCTGTCCCTGTCCCCCTGTCCCTCTGTCCCCTGTCCCCCTGTCCCCCTGTCCCTGTCCCCCTGTCCCTGTCCCCCTGTCCCTGTCCCCCTGTCCCTCTGTCCCTCTGTCCCTGTCCCCATCCCTGTCCCCCTGTCCCTGTCCCTCTGTCCCCCTGTCCCTGTCCCCATCCCTGTCCCCCTGTCCCTGTCCCCCTGTCCCTCTGTCCCTCTGTCCCCCTGTCCCTGTCCCCCTGTCCCTGTCCCCCTGTCCCCATCCCTGTCCCCCTGTCCCTGTCCCCCTGTCCCCCTGTCCCTGTCCCCCTGTCCCCCTGTCCCTGTCCCCCTGTCCCTGTCCCCCATGTCCCTGTCCCCTCTGTCCCCCCATGTCCCTGTCCTCCCCATGTCCCTGTCCCCCCATGTCCCTGTCCCCTGTCCCTTACCTGCCATAGCCCCCACTTCCCTGTCTCTCTGTCCCCTCCTGTCCCCATGTCCCTGTCCCGATGTCCCTGTCCCCCCATGGCCCTGTCAGCCCCTGTCCCCCGATGTCCCTGTCCCCCCTGTCCCTTACCTGCTCATCCTCGGAGCTCTCCTCCTCGCTCCCCTTCCTCCCCTCTTCCATCCCTTTCTTTTTCGGGGGGGCCCCTTCAGCTTTGTCCCCCCCCTTCTCAGGCTCCTTTCTCTTGTCCTTCTTGATGTCATCTGTCAACTGGAGGGAAGGGGACACTCAGGGTGGGGGTCTCACCCCCCCCAAGCAATGGGTGTCACATCCCCCCCCCCCAGCACCCATCGGTGTCACCCCCACCCCTTAAAATGCCCCAAAACGCCCCAAAATTCAACCATTTCTCACCAGGGGGGGCACATTTAGACCCCCCCTCCTGTGCCCCCCACCATGGGTGCCCCCCTAGCACCCATAGGTGCCCCCCCAGCACCCATAGGTGTCCCCCAGACCCCCCCCACCCCTTAGAATGCCACAAAACACCCCAAAATTCAACCATTTCTCACCAGGGGGGGCACATTTAGACCCCCCCTCCTGTGCCCCCCCCCATGGGTGCCCCCCTAGCACCCATAGGTGCCCCCCCACAACCCCCCAGCACCCATAGGTGTCCCCCCCACCCCTTAAAATGCCCCAAAACGCCCCAAAATTCAACCATTTCTCACCAGGGGGGGCACATTTAGACCCCCCCTCCTGTGCCCCCCGCCATGGGTGCCCCCCCAGCACCCATAGGTGCCCCCCCAGCACCCATAGGTGCCCCCAGACCCCCCCCAAAACACCACCACCCCCCAAAACTGCCCCAAAACACCCCAAAATTCAACCATTTCTCACCTGGGGGGGCACATTTAGACCCCCCCTCCTGTGCCCCCCGCCATGGGTGCCCCCCTAGCACCCATGGGTGCCCCCCCCCCACCCCTAAAACCCTCTGATTTTACCTTAAAAGCCTCAAAAATCCTCTTAAAAAAGACAAAGTTGGGGTCGTAGATCTCGGGCTCCTCCGTCACGTACTCGATTTCCACTGGGGGGGGGTCCCCAGGTGGGGGGGGGTCCCCATCTCCATGGGTGGGGGTTTGGGTGGGGGTGGGTGCTCCTCCTCCCTCTGTTCTTCCCCCCCCTTTTTTTTTTCTTCCTGTTTCGACGTTTTCGGTTTCGCTGGAAATGAAAGAAAAAAAGAAATGGGGGGGGGGGCAAAAAAAAAATGGGACCCCCCCACCCCCAATTTAACCCCCCCAGGACCCCCCCCCAATTTAACTCCCCCAGGACCCCCCCCCTAAACCTTGACCCCCCCCAAGATAAAGCTTGGACCCCCCAGGACCCCCCCCCAATTTAACCCCCCCAGGACCCCCCCCAATTTAACCCCCCCCAAGGATTTGACCCCCAGACCCCCAGGCCCCCCTAAAACCTGACCCCAGACCCTCCCAATTTATTCCCTCCAGGACCCCCAAGGATCTGACCCCCAGGGCCCCCAATTTAACTCCTCCAAGACCCCCCCCCTAAACCTTGACCCCCCCCAAGATAAAGCTTGGACCCCCCAGGACCCCCCCCCAATTTAACCCCCCCAGGACCCCCCCCAATTTAACCCCCCCCAAGGATTTGACCCCCCCAGGACCCCCCCCCCAAGATCTGTGTCACCCCCCAGGACCCCCCCAGGATAAAGCTTGGACCCCCCAGGACCCCCCCCCGGTTTAACCCCCCCAAGACCCCCCCCCAAAACTTGACCCGCCCCAGGATAAAGCTTGGACCCCCCAAGACCCCCAGACCCCAAGATCTGTGTCCCCTCCCTAGGACCCCCCCCCAAGGATTTGACTCCCAGGTCCCCCTAAAACTTGACCCCCGATAAGCTTGACCCCAGACCCCCATTTAATTCCCCAGGACCCCAGTTTATTCCCCAACCCCCTAAAACTTGACCCCCAAGATAAAGCTTGACCCCAGACCCAATTTAACCCCCAACCCCCAATTTATCCCCCCAGACCCCCAAAACCCCAAACACCCCCCAATTTAACCCCCCATTTAACCCCCAACCAATTCAAACCCCCCAAACCCCCCAATTTAACCCCCCAGACCCCAATTTAACCCCCAGACCCCCCAATTTAACCTCCCCAGACCCCCAATTTAACCCCAGGACCCCCAATTTAACCCCCAGGACCCCCCCAATTTAACTCCCCCTGTAACCCCCAATTTAATCCCCCACCCCCCAATTTAACCCCCCCCAATTTAACCCCCCCCCAATACCCCCCAATTTAACCCCCCACCCCAATTTAACCCCCACCCCCAATTTATCCCCCCCCCCAATTTAACCCCCCAGACCCTAATTTAACCCCCAGACCTTCAATTTAACTCCACCCCAATTTAACCCCCTAACCCCAATTTAACTCCCCAGGACCCCCAATTTAACCCCCAGACCCCCCAATTTAACCACCCCCAATTTCCCTCTTTGACCCCCCCAATTTAACTCCCCAGACCCCCCCAATTTAACCCCCACCTCCAATTTAACTCCCCACCCTTTACCCTCCCAGACACCCTCACTTAAACCCCCAGACCCCCCAATTTAACCTCCCCCAATTTAATCCCCCAGGACCCCCCCAATTAAACCCCCCCAATTTAACCCCCCCAATTTAACCCCCTCAATTCAACCCCCCCAATTCATCCCCCCCAATTTAACCCCCCAAAATTCCCCCCCAATTTAACCCCCCCCAATTTAACCCCCCCCAATTTAACCCCCCCAATTCAACCCCCCCAATTTAACCCCCCCAATTTAACCCCCCAGGACACTCCTCACCTAACCCCCCAGACCTCAACTTAACCCCCCACCCAACCCCCAACCCCAATTTAACCCCCCCAGACCCCCAATTTAACCCCCAGACCCCACTCTATCCCTGGTGACCCCACTTATCCCCCAGATCCCCCACCCTAACCCTCCAGACCCCCAATTTAACCCCCCAGACCCCATTTATTTCTTTGGGGTTTTTTTCCTTTTCTTTGGGGTTTTTTCCTTTTTTTTTGGATTTTTTCCCTTTTTTTGGCTTTTTTTCCTTTTTTTAACCTCTCCTTTCATTCATTTTCTTGGGGGGGGGGTCCCCAAACTGTTTTTTTTTTTTTTTGGGGGGGGGTCTCACCTCTTTCCTCCCCCCCCCCAGCTCCTCCTCAGCCTCCGACGTCGCCGCTCGTGGCTCCGTTTCCATCTCTTCCTCTGCTGGTTTTTTTCCCCAGTTTTGGGGTTTTTTGGGTAAAAATGGGGAAAATCAGATCCGGGGGGGTTTTAAGAATGGGGGGGGGGTGGTTTTTATTTTGGGGGGGGGGTTTAAAACCTGAAGTTCCAGGCCCTGTGCTCAGCTCCTCCTGGCGACTCTCCTTCAGCTGCAGAATCTTCTCCAGAGCTTGGGGGATCTTGGGGCCGAGGCCTGAATCTTCCTGGGGGGGGAAATGGGGGGAAAAGGGGGGAAAATGGGGGTTTAGGGGGAAAAAGGGGGTTTGGGGGGGGAAATGGGGGGAAATGGGG
>CM041114.1:27192480-27212811 GCA_023079485.1 Archilochus colubris | reverse complement strand
ACATTCCACCCCAGGAGGCAAATCAACATCTAGAGCATTACCAGTCAGGTATTTCCTTGTGTCCCTTATTTGTATTTTAGCAGCAGCAGGACAGTGTTTGCAAAGCTGTAGAAAAATGCTGCCCCTTTTCCCAGGGTCAGTTCCAAGTGGTGGTATCCTGAAGCAAAGCTGAACCTCTGGGAAATGGAAGCAGCATCCAAACCTGAAGTCACCCAGATCCAAACATGTCCTGCAGGCAGAAGGGAAGAAAAATGACAGAGCTTTTACCCACAAAGGCACTGGGCTCCAATCTTGTGCCAAGATGTGTACACTGGGCTGCTGGTATTTTCATGTGCAGACAAACTATTCAACTGAACTGCTTCATCAGATAAAGTCTAAAGATCAAATGCAGAACTGTAGAATACCAACTGGGGGAGCAACAATACTTGAACTGATGGCAATCTACTGAAGACATTTATGTACTCAGAGGGGCCCAAACAATTTCACCTCAATTATTCAGTTTCAGGAAGAAATGCCCAGGTATTTACAGACACAAAAAGGAATTGTTTAGCTGCACAGAGATGTCCTCAAAATGTTTGGGATATCTTGGTTTCAGTATTTGTTTGAGTCAGAAGTAAGAAACAGTACCAAGCTTAACAGTAACAGATTCTCAGTGGGTTTTGGTAACATTTTCAAAAATTAGGAAAAAAACCCCAAATGTGTGCAAAGAATGGAATTACACAGTTTTGTTATGCTGAATCAAATACGTTGTATTTACAACAAAGACTGTGTGTCCCCTGCCACCCCCAGGCTGCCATCTCCCCATGTCCCCTCCTGTCAGCAGCCAGCCATGGCAGGACAGCCTGGGGGAGATGCAGTGGGCTTGGTGGTCACAGGGCCAGTGAAGGGAGGGTGTCGCAGTGGGAGTTTGATGCAAACAGATGCGAGACGGAAATTTGTTTGATGCAAACATATGTCTAACTTTATTGAATCAGAAGGCGATATTTATACACTAATCTAAGAGCTAATGCCACGTATACATATTGCTGATTGGTGATTTCTACATCTCGTTACACACGTTTTAACTTGATTGGTTACAAAGCATTTAGCAACAATTAACTAACAAAGCTTGTCTTTCACACATTTGAGCTTCTTTGTAGACATTACAATCGTGCCGAGTCCCTTAATCTAATCGTCTTGCTTACTCCTTAACCTTCGAGTGTTCTAACGTACTGGTCCCTGCGGTTACAAAAGTTGCTTTACGCAGAGCTGTCCTTGGCGCTTAGCCCAGGGCTTATGGTCGAATTGTTCCATCAACAATTGTTCGGTACTAACAGTTCGAGATTGTACTGCCTCAATTCCCCCTTCTGACTGAACAAGATAAACTCTTTTCATGGCACGATTGCACATCCGTTGAAAACATTGGAAGATACAAGGTAGCAATGTTAGCAAAAGCAAGAAAGCAAATAAAGCATAACAAACAGTCTTAACTAAACTTCTTAATCATCCTGTTAAACCCCATACTGAAAAAAGTTTATCAAACCAGTCCCAATTATCTTGTGATTGCAAATGCGTGATCCCTTCTTTAAGTGATTGCATTGCAGCATGTATAGATTGAGAGTGATCAGAAAGATATATACAACACATTCCATTAAAATCTTCACAAACATGACCTAAAAGCTAACAATAAAAAGAGCAGTGCAACAGAATAGCACAATCAACAATCAACATATAGACGAGGGATCCCTTAGTCAACATATAAACGATCACATGAATTACAACATTAACAAAAGCCTGTTATCAATACAATACGAAAAGCACATTTCACACTGCAGTGGAAGGACTTAAACAACTTTTTAGTATGAGGAAATTCAGATGTCCACTGGCGCATAGAACCAAGGGGGTAGAGGAGGCTTATCCGACAAAAATTGGTCGGGGGGCCCCAAAAGCGTCCCCAGACCCCTCCCGGATCACAGCACGGTGGAGTCCTAGTTTCCTCCATGGTTGCCAAATTGAAACCTAAAAAGCCTAATAAAATTATTTACAGACAAAATTCCAAGCCTATAAATAGCAAAGGCATGCACATTCTTTTTTTTTTTTTTTTTTTTTTTTGACTCTGTGTTCTCTGTACGAGGAGCAGTTCTCACTTTCCTCAGCAACTTTTAGGCCATGGTCTATAAAAAAAACAAGCCCAGGGGAAGCAATAAAAGTTTGTTAGTGGATTTAGATACATTTTTAGAGGTATAATTATAATAAAGGTCCAAGCCTGCGCTGCCACTGGTGGCCCGAATGGTGTTTGGGTCGGCATTAGCGCTGGCGCTTGTGGTTGCGGAAGATTGTGCATCTGCTGATTCGGCATGCAATTTGGTGTTGGAGCGCGGCGCCGACATGCGCTCTGCCTCCCGTTTCCCTGGAAGGCATTCTGACGTTGAAGTATCACATTCCCATCTATATCAAACTTAGAACGGCAGTGGCTATTATAGTGCCGACCTTTTCGACACCGGCTACAAATAGGAATGAGTGTTCTAGCTCGACACTGCTTTTGCGAATGTCCCATTTTCCCGCAACCGTAACAAATAGGGGCGGACCCAGAGAATCTAGGCTGTGCTGGAGTAAGCTGGATATTTTTGAATGCCGCTGCCATAACTTCGTATTTATGTTCGGAAGACCCAAACCTATTACAGGCTTCCATCATTTCAACTAAAGTTGGGTTAGGATTAGGTAAAGTTTTTAAAAGCTTTTTGCAATCAGGATTAGCATTTTCAACAGCTAATTTAAGAAGGAGAATGTTTTGAGCTTCGGCATTATCAACTTGTTTTTCTAGGGCATCCTGCAATTTTGAAATAAAATCCATATAAGATTCCTTTGGCCCCTGAGAAATTGTTGTAAAGGCTTTTTCAGGCTTATTTGCATCAGGGATTTGCAACAAGGCTCTTTTTGCTATATGCATATTATCTATCAGTGCCCTTCTCGGAACATCTCGAGCCTGTCTCGCGGGGTCGCCAAACTCAGCCGTACCCATGAGATGGTTAATTGTAAGGGTTTGCAGCTGCTGGTTATCTCCGGCTGCATACTCCTGTAGCAGTTTTTCTGCCGCCGTTCTCCAACGCGATTCCCATAATGATTGTTGCGCGGGATTGAGAAGAAGAGCAGCAATAGATTTTAAATCATAAGGAGTAAGTACATGCCCCTCACAAATGTTTGCAAACAAGCCTTGAAAATAATGAGAGCTTAAGCCATTTTCTGCTGCAGTGCGGCGAAGTTCTTTTACAATAGAGAAATTCAGCGCGGTCCATTGAGGTCGCCCCTTCCCGGCATACAACACAGGCGCAACTATCATGGATCCTCTGTCTGTCCTACGTGGTTTCGGCTTTGGGGGGATTTCAATTAAACAAGCAATGTCCATATTCCCTGATTTTTGTGCCTCAACTTTAATCGCCGCCCATACACTTCGCGGGTCATTATAGTCATCAGGATACAGGTCAGGCTCTGATTCAAGATCGATAGGGTCTGGGTCAAAGGGATCGGAGTTCGAGTCCGCATTCACCGCGGCGGTGGTTAGCAGCAGGGGGGGGCAGATGGAGTAGCAGACTCTTTTCCTTTTAAACCTTCAAAGAGTATTCGCCAAGGTGCTAAGAGTTTGGCGGTTTCATTATTGCCCCGCGTAGTGGCATCCCATAATTTAACTCCGACTTTGTCCCAAAATGTAGGGTCGTAAATAGAGACCGAATTGATGTCAGGAAAATGCTCACGGGTCCATTTTAAAAGCAGTTTTAGATCATGGCCTGATATAACTTTTTTATCCTTATTAAGTAAAGTCTTTAAAGTATAATAAATGTCTCGTTCTTCTTTTAAACCCATAACAAAAAGTTTCTCCAAGCTCACCTGCCAATCGCGAGGAGGTGATGAAGGTGCGCACCACAATTATCGGCTTCCTTTCAGCCTTTTTCTTCACTCTCGAGTTCTTGGAGACCTGCGACCGGATAATCTTCAATCTTCTTTTTTCTTTAATAATCTTTAGCAATTTTTTAATTTTTATTTACAGTCTTTAGCCCGTATCACGTCGGGGTCACCATTTGTCTCAGTGGGAGTTTGATGCAAACAGATGCGAGACGGAAACTTGTTTGATGCAAACATATGTCTAACTTTATTGAATCAGACGGCGATATTTATACACTAATCTAAGAGCTAATGCCACGTATATATATTGCTGATTGGTGATTTCTACATCTCGTTACACACGTTTTAACTTGATTGGTTACAAAGCATTTAGCAACAATTAACTAACAAAGCTTGTCTTTCACACATTTGAGCTTCTTTGTAGACATTACAATCGTGCCGAGTCCCTTAATCTAATCGTCTTGCTTACTCCTTAACCTTCGAGTGTTCTAACGTACCGGTCCCTGCGGTTACAAAAGTTGCTTTACGCAGAGCTGTCCTTGGCGCTTAGCCCAGGGCTTATGGTCGAATTGTTCCATCAACAATTGGATTGTACTGCCTCAGGAGGGGATGGCTCAGGGTGTCTGAGTGTCTCCTGGGCAAGTCCCCCATGATCACCTGTTTTTTTCCTTTTTCCCTTCCAGGTGATGATGGTCAAGCCCCAGGCCCATGCAGCCATTCTCTGCACACAAGTCCCCTGGGGCTGGATATCTGACACGTTTAATAAAACAGCACAGCCCTAGAGATTTGAGCTGTTCATCTTTAGATGGGGGAAGAGGGGTGTGTGTGATTGCGTGTGAGTGAGGAAGATCTGCTCTCCCATTTCATTACTGCAACTCAGCAAAACCACTGCAGGATTTACACTCAAGAAATCAAAGTTTCCTTTGAAAAGGGAACTTTAACCACACATTTCCACTGACTCCCTAGAAATATGCAAGACCACACCATCAGTCACACTGCCCTACCTGCTGTAGACCAGAATTGATGATTTCAACACAGAAAACACAACACAATCCAGCACAACAACAGCAAAATCAACCTGAAGAAACCAGGAACACAAACCAAGGGTCCCTAATCAAACTCTTAAAATGAAAACAAGCTTTCTCCCTCTCTCACCCCTCTGTCACTCCTCTCTCCTGGGGCCTTTTCTGTCTCTCTCAGGCCTTTGGCCCGCCCCTGGCCTGCTCTCTGTCCATCCCCCCTCTCTCCTCCTTCCCACCCTTCTCCTCTCTCTCCCTCCTTCCCTCCCTCTTTGCCCCCTTCCCTTCCATCTCTTTCCCGCTCCTCACCACTCTTTTTCCTGCCTTCCCTTCGGGCCCAGATCCCCTTCCTCCTGCTCCCCCTCCCAGCTGGGCCAGGGCCAGGGCAGCCCCGGGGTCGGGCGGGCTCAGGCAGCAGGAGAGGAGGAGCGCCCCGGGGCATGCTGGGACCTGTAGTCCTGGGGCATGCAGGGGGCTTCCTGGTGGCCATCTTGGTTCCCGGGCCATGCTGGCAGCTGCCATTTCCCCACACTCGCCATCCCGCAGCCGGGGAAAAACTCCAGGAGGGCGGCGGGGATGAGCCAGCAGCTCCTAAAAGCCCTCAATCTGAAGTGTTATAAATTGGATCCTAAAAACTGACCAGGACCACTGATATTTGGGGCTGAATTTTGGCCAGAAACTCTGGGATTTAGGCTCAAAAAGGGATATTTATGGGGGAAGAGAGGGATTTAGTGTTGAAAAAGGGACGTTTTCGGACAAAATCCTCCCAGTTTGGGGTGGAAAACAAAAAACAAAGTGACCCCCAAGCTTTCAGTCTTTTTTTCCCTATCCCTCTCTACTTGGAAACACAGCCCCCAGGTCCACACTCAGCCTCTTTCCTAAAAAGCAGCAGCAGCAGCAGCAGCACAGCCGAGCTCAGCCTGCACAAAGTCCCTACGAAATGCTCCAAGCTGCTGCTTTTGAAGGCACCAGAGCTGGGAGCCCGAGACGGGCAAGGCTGGGAAGGAAATCCCGAAATTCTCAGCCCCGAGAAGCTTCCTGAGGGGGTGTTAATTGCCAAGAAAAAGGCAGGCTGAAAGAAAGAAAGAAAGAAAAAAAAAGTAATAACCGGAGCAGGAGGGAGACCCTGGGTTAGGAACAAGGAGAGGGAGGGAGGGGGGAACCCCTGGCTTGGAGGCTGCTGCTGGGTGTCTCAGTGGAAAGGGCAATGCCTCGGGGCCCTGGAGTATTTCCTGTTCGTGCCCCCATGGCAAACACCCCCCCCCAAAAAAAAAGCCTTTTCAGTCTTTTTTTGGCTGTTTTTCAGTCTTTGCTTCTCCCTCTCTCTCTTCTTAGTTAATTTTAGAGTAACAACTCATAAATCTGGACAGTCTCTCCTTTCCTCCAGCCACCCACCCAGCTACCATCTCCAAAAGGAACCTGGTATTTTGGCACTAGGAATACAAAGTTTTTCCCAGGGGAAAACCATTGACAGCACTCCTGGAGCTCTTCCCCCTCTTCCCTCTTAAAAAAACTGAAAAATGAAGAATAAGGTGGTTATCTGACACAGGCAGGTATTCACCTCACTCAAACACTCTGGGGTTGAGAGGAAGAAAGAAATGGAATTTTAAAGCACTGTTCTCATAACTATTCACAGACAAACAGCACACCAGTGTCTAATTACTCAACAGGACTGGTTCCTGTTTTCCAGAAAATAAAAATTAACAAAATGGGTACAGCAACTTTTAAATCCTTGCTCTGCCTGGGACTGGTGGAATTTGCAGAAAAAATCTTTAACATTCTCATCAGTCTTCTGTCCAGTTAATTAGCCTAACACAGCCACACAGAAGAAATTTAAAGATTGCTGCACATCACAAAATAGAGAAGAGAAAGCTTAGTGGCTGAAATTGACTTTTTTGAGGAACGGGCAGGTCCCAAAAGACAATGCAGAAATGAACAGCAAAACACTGCTCAGAGCCTTCAACACTGCAAAAAGTGTGTCCTTTACCTCCCTTTTTTTTAGTTTTTCAGCCTCATCGTTTAAGACTTGTTCTCTTAAACCAGCACACTTGGCCTTTAATTCCTTGTTCATCTTTTCCAGCGTGGAAACTTGCTTTTCAGCAGAGTTTGTGGAAAATGTCATTAAAGCATCCCTGTGCAGCAGCTGATGGAATAAATGGCTTTCCTTCTGGAGCTGGGCCAATGCCTCCTGTGTGGACAGAACCACAGAATCATTAAGGGTGGAAAAAACCTCTAGGATCCTCCAGTCCAACTGGGAAACCAACACCACTAAACCATGTCCCAAAAGTGGGAATAATGTGCTCCACTCTCCCCTGAAGTGTTACAAAGGACTCCAGACCCCTCTGCCCAGCCCTGCCCCAGATGCCACACACCAACAGGATGCCTGCCCTATTCCACTCATGCATGCCCTCAGAAAAAAATCTTTTCAAACACTTCTTAGCATGGCCAAACACACACATGTTTTGCAGATGTAGGGAAAGCATCAAAGGTCACCAAGTTCCAAGGTTTTTTAGCATGAGCTTTCTCTTACAAAGAGGAAAACCAGGCATGTTTAATCACACACATCTGCCTTTTTCAGACAAATCTCCTTCTTCACTACAATATGTATTTTGTATGGGGTAAAAAAATGCATTTGACTGCATTGTTTGCAGGAACAACACAGCTCAGCTGGAAATAAAGCAGCAGAACAGGAAATATCCAGCATCGTGGCAAAGATTTTTCCCTATCCTAAGAAAACTGTACCCAACTTCAGACAGCAACACCACCTTCCTCTGCACGACTCTGCCATCACCATTAGTCACTTTCTGCTGATTTTCTTTACCTTATTCTATAATTTACTCTATAATTTACTCTATATTTGCTCTATAATTTACTCTATAATTACTCTCAATTGACTCTATGATGTTACTTAGCAGTCTGGACTCTAATTCAAAATATTTGGCTTCACATACCTGAACCCCAGAGCTGTCAGTGGTTTCCTTTAAGCCGTTTTTTTTTGTTTGTTTGTTTTTTTGCTTTGTTTTTTTTTTTCTGGTGATTACAAATGGAAAGTTCACCTCCAGGGAAAACCACAGTATTCTTCCAAGGATTTTTCCAGCAATGGAGAGCAGAGTTATAGCTCAGTAGTGTGAGCAGTTTGACTTTTCTCCTTTCTTCTTCTACAGGGTGATGATGACTGCACCGTGGTGTTTTCATCAAAGCTGTTTCTCTATGGATCTTTTGGAAGACAGTGAAACTTTAGAGGTCTCTGTCAACAGTTATTGAATCTCTTGGGTGTTTTCCTCAAAGCAATCCTTGTTTTTCTTTGAAGAGAACTGCAGGATGCTCTTTTTAATATGTTGCCAAAGCACTTAAGAGAAGGATCTATGGGATGACCTAAAAGTCCAGCTTGAAGGTTTCACTGGAAGCTGTTTCTCACTCTACCGTTTGGAAGACAGTGAAATTTTAGAGCTTCTCTTCTTTGTCAACAAACTTTGGACCTCTTGGGTGACATCCCAAATCTTTGGGTTTTTTTGAGGAGAACCCTGGGGATTCACTTCGGGAGAGGGATCTATGGGATGATCTAAAAGTCCAGCTTGAAGCTTTACCTGGAAGCTGTTTCGTACTGTACCTTTTGGAAGATGGTTCACTTTGAGCCTCCTCCCTGGGATGCCACCCCTCTTAGGTTTGGGCTTCAAGCAGAGGGTAAGTTTGCATGGCACAAGGCAGTGGTCTGTAGGACATTCTGCACCAGGCATCGCTCGGCTAGGACGGACATCGCCAACATTTCCCTGGCATGCTAAGACACAGTCAGTGAGGTGCCAGTGCTTTGATCCAGGATGCTTCCAGGTTGTTGGAAGAGAGTTTTGGGGATGGTAAGGTTCTGCTCAGCACAAAACTCCAGCAAGAGACGTCCATTGTCATTACAGTTTCCAACACCATGCTTGCCCAGGACTCCTTTCCAGGCTTCATAGTTTTTTCCTACTCCGGTGTTGAAGTCACCATAGGTTATGATCTTCTCTGCAGGAACCTTTTGAGAGAGGCAGTGCAGATTTGGTGTAGAATTTGACTTTTGGTCAGCTTGGAGGGTTGGGGCATAAATCCTGAGGAGAAGAACATGGGGCTTGTTATGGAGTGGGAGGCGTAAGGAAATAACGCAATCAGTGACCTGACAGCAAATTTTTACGTTTGGAGGCTTGGAATAGCTGTGAATAAAAGCATAATCCTCATCTATCAGCCCATCAGAGTCTTCCTGGGAAATATCAGCACGGCAATGAAGGAGAACTTTGATCAAATGAAGATTCCCACCAACTGAGCTACTGGACTTGGATTCCTGTTCAGTGCCAAACTCTTTGCCAGGATGTCCCAGGTGAGTTGAAAGCTGAGGTGGACTTGGAGCCAGAATTCTGCTCTCCAAGCTGCTTGTGACTGAAGTTCTTCTTCTGATGCCCTTCTCATGGAGTGCAGTGTTGGCTTTTGGTACTTCATCATCAGCTCTGAAAAAATTCAGACACATCCCAAGAATTATCTCTGACAGTAACACTTTGGCAGAGTTACCCATAGTCTCTGATTATTTGTTGATTTCTGAAAATAGAGAGGATTAGGAGTGACCAACCCCAGAATTTGACCTGAGGGGTTTTGGAGATCTTATATATTAGCAATCAAACTAAGGATTTGGGACTTCTCAGCACCAGAGCTTCAAAGCCACCTGTGAATGCTCTGTGCTTCTTCCAAAAGGCAGAGAAAACCAATGCTGAGCTACCCTCCTTTTCCATGGAGAGCTCAAACCTCAGACAAGCTGATAAAATAGCAACTAAAAAAAGACATTTTTTTTTTTTTTACTTCACAGAATCAAATTCTCTGCTCTGCAGGGCCTCCCTTTATTCAATAAGGGACATGAAATTCATCTTTTTTGCCATACATTCTCTTTGGAAACAGAATCCATGAAGAAAATTCTATTAATTCCATGATCAATGCTGCTACTCTGGGAACACTCAAGAGAAATTAAGGCAGTTCTAATGAAGGCAAAGTGTCTTAAAGAACTTTCCCCACAAATATGCAATCTCAGGCTTACAAACATAATGCTGACCAGGTGTAGAAGAGGAACCCCAGCAGGAGAACACAGGAGGAAAAAAGGAAACTCTTATTACCACTCCAAAAAGCCTGTACCTACCTTTCCAGTTCATTTTGTAACTACCTTCTCTTTTTCACTTCCTCCAGATACAGCTTTTCATATTTTTCCTTTAGAACAATGCTTTGTCTCAGGGTGTATTTGTATTTATCAGGGTGTTCATCTCCACTTGCTGGTCCTCTTTTCTGTTTCTCCTCCCATCATGGCGTTCTTAGGCTCTTCTTTCAGATGGCAAGAAAGTTTGTCGAGCTGTAGACAGAAAAAAACACACACACAAAACAAGGAACTCAGCAAGAACTAAAAGAAAAAAAAAATTGGTAAAGGGCTGGGCACCAGGACTGGATTTACCATCTGCTGACTCAGTATTAAAATCAGAGTGAAACGAGGGGCTTTCTTTTAATCAAGAACGGCTATAACATCATTTCTGATAGGATTCCTCAGATTCCCAGCCCTTTTCCTGCAGTAGGCACCAAACTGGCAGTTTTTTCCCCATTTTCCCATTTCCTGGAAAAGCACTGGAAAAGATCATGGGAAGTCAAACACACCCAAACCTCCTGGTTTCAGCACAAAAACCACCTCTCATGCTTTAGAGGAATTTTTACAGCACACTCAAGCTTCATTATGGCACTGACAAACACACCATCTTTTTTCCCTCTACACTGAGAAATTTTTAAGTATTGGTTCAGAACATGGCTTTTACTGAAGGAGCAAGATGTATTCCACTTAAGGTGAAAGCTGCAGTTTATTTTAAAAAAAATGTGCAGGAAATATCAGCCTTTTGTTAGGTCCCAATGGTCACCTACAGCTCTGTCCTTCTTTCCCACTTCCAGAAGCAAAATTTTCTGTATCCATTAAACATCAAACCTGATATCCTGTCGGTCATTAAAAGGGGAGGAAACTGGCATGGTGAGCACTTGAAAGAGGCTCTAACAGAAGGAAGAAACTTCACTTATTTGACAGGAAAAGAGACAATGAATGCTTCAGAATAGGAGGTTCCATATAAATAAAAAGGAGAATTTTTTTTCCCTGTGAGGGTGACAGAGCACTGGCACAGGCTGGTCCCTTCCAACCCTTAATTTTCTGTGATTCGATTTAACTCTGCCTCAATGGAATCACCTTCCCTGTCATCCAAAATAACTCTGCCAAGAGAAAGACAAAAACTCAAGAAACTTTTGGACTAATCATGAGCCCCTGCCAGGGAAGGGGACTTTTCTTTCATGCTACTCAAACAGCAATAACCACCTCAAAAAGCACTTTTTGGGTGCCAGGGAGAAGGGAAAGGCTGGGTTGAAACCAGGGTTTCTCACTAGTGAGAAACAAATTCCACAACATTTTCTGCATCACCTGACTGCATCCTGCGCAGAGAAGCAATTGGAAAGCCTTGGGAAAGAGTAAGACAGGTTCCAGGAGAAAAAACTTTGGCTACACTCATCTACTGCTGCAGCAGTGGAACGAGCAGCATGGAAAACCAAATCAATTCCAAAATACAGCCCCGAAAAAAACCAAAACAAACAAACAAACAAACAAAAAGAACATGAAAAGAAGCCTTGGGAAAGAGTAAGACAGTTTTTCCAGGAGAAAAAACTTTGGGCACACTCATCTATTGCTGCAGCACCATGGAAAACCAAGTCCATTCCAAAATACAGCCCAGAAAAAAACAAAACAAAACAAAACAACGTGAAAAGAAGCCTTGAGAAAGAGTAAGAGTTTTTCTAGGAGAAAAAACACCACCATCACCACCAAAAAGCCTCACACAAATCAGAGCTCACCTTTGTGTGCATTTTAGCAGCTTCATTGGCCATTTCAGAAGAACCATCCTTTATTTCTTTCTTCAACTCATGCAGGGACATTCGCTCCCCATATTCCTTTATAATCTGTTAAATGCTTGAGAAGCTCTCTGAGCTACAAAGCACATTTGAGAAAAAAACAATGAAGCAAAGGAACACCAGGCAGCCTTTTTCACATCTCCTTGTGTAAACATCACAGAAATTTTGTCTTTCACAGAAATTACTGAGACAAAAAATCCAGCATTCCTATGCCACACCTGGAGGCTCCAAATTTCACCTGTGGAAGAATTCAGATTTTCCCTGCAGGGAAACCTCCTCTGGCAGTTCTCATCTCATGGAGAGCAGAGTCTTGCTAGGGCTAAGATGAGGATCGAACTTCCTCACCAACTCTTCTGCACACCCAGTTCTACATTCAAATTGAATCCAGCTTGAATTGTACTCAGGGATATGAACAAGCCTCACCTCTCAGACACTTCCTCCACTTCCATGTTTATTTCCAGCTCTCTGTCCAGATGTACTTGGAGAGGGCACCTCAGCTCTTTCTTCTCTTTCTTTCTGTCACTCTCAGACTTTCAAAACAGAAAAAGCAGATGGCACACAGGGCACAGAACCTGCACCTCACCTTCTCCCCACAGCAGCTGCTCTACACCTCCACCCCTCAGCCAACTTCCACAGAAAGCCAAGGGACCAAATTCCTGAGAATATTTCATCACATTTCCCACCCAACTAGCCAATAGCTAACAATGGAAAGAGATGCTCCCACCCAAGCAAAGGCAAAGAGGTGATTTTGATTCACATCTTCTTCTCCCTCTTGCTCTTCTCTCAGCCAAACTACACTACATTTCTACTTATGTTTTTTCCTTATGCAGAAAAGGAGAAAAGGGAAAGACTGCCCCTTAGAAACTGGCAGCTCTTTCCTTTTTCCCAGGCATTCATTCACTTGCCCCCATTTTCTGCAAGGTTTTGAAGCTCCCATTGCCCTCAAAAACTCCTCAACACCCTGAGCGCTCTTGGAAAAGAGAACAACCCTCAAAACCAAAACTCTTCACCCCTACCACACCTAGATGGGGAGTGTTGTGATGAGGAGGAGTTAAACCATGAGTAATCACTACAAACGAGTTGTAACTTTAAGGTTAAAAAGCACAACTTGGCTTACAGATGTTGAGGATTGGATTTCATTTTTTTTACCTGAGCTGCATAATGGGTGCAAATGTTGTTCCCCAAGGATTCTGCTCCTGTGGGTGAACTTGGGAAGCTTCCTCCTAAACTTGAACTTAGAGAAAGAGTGTTCCCAGAATGTCCCAGTTCAACCAGATACTGCTCAGCACTGACATCCAGACCTTCACTGATGGAAGGGGAAAGAACAAGCTTCCCACAAAGCTTTCTTTTGGTTTTTCCTTGTTTTTTTCTTTGATTAATATTCAACTTGTGAAAGTTGAAGGGAGTAGGAGTGACCAAATCCTGAACAGCATTTGAGCTGAGATTTTTTGGAGGATTTCTCAGCAGTCACATTTCCCACAAGGAGCAGCAACCAACACTTGAGACTTCTCAACATGAGAGCTTTAAATCTGTGAATGCTCTGTGCTTACACAGCTTTTTCCAAAAGATAGAGAACACCTGCACGACAACACCCTTTCCCATGGGAAGTTCAAACCATAACCCTCAAATGGAAGCCAAAAATAAATAGTCACTTTCTTCCTTCATAGAATTAAATTCTGTTCTCTGTAGGGCACCTCCTTATTCAAACAGTACAAGACATAAAATTCATGATTTGTTTTTGGTTTTTTTTTTTGCCACCCAATGAATATAAGGAGGAGATTATTAGAGACTGGCAAAAAGGCTGACTGGTAAAGTACAATTAATTAAAAAAAACCAAACATTAATTCCACGATTAGAGGTGTTAGTCTTGGAATGCTCAAGAGATATTAAGACAGAGGGAGGGTTAAAGGAACCTTCCTCACAAATATGCCATCTCAGGCTTACAGACATAATGCTGACCAGATGCAGAAGAGGAACCCCAGCAGGAAAACACAGGAGGAAAAAAGGAAACTCTTATTACCACTCCAAAAAGCCTGTACCTACCTTTCCAGTTCATTTTGTAACCATCTTCTCTTTTTCACTTCCTCCAGATACAGCTTTTCCTATTTTTCTTTTAGGACAATGCTCTCTCTCAGGGTGTATTTCTCACTCTCCAATTCCTGTTTCAGGTCTCCCATTCTGCTGAGCAGCAGCTTTCTCTCTGCTTCGTGGTCGTGGGCTCTGATTTCTTCCACTCTGTCCTGGGAAGCTGCCTGCTCCTGAAGCAGGTAACACACTTTTACCCACCACAAACTAAAAAGGGAACTTTTTTTTTGCAACCTGCCCAGTGTCAGGGGCACAGATTTACTCCTTGAGGCACCTGAGCATCCTCCAGCAACCAAGGCAGAACCCCAGAGCTACCACAGGCAAGAATTCTTCTTCTTTAGAAAGAATCCCTTCCTTCTCAGCACTTATTTATCCAAGCTGCTAATGAAGGAACACTATGGGACAGAAAAGGATAGAGAAAAAGATTCCTCAAAGAAGGAATTCCCCCACCCACCCTGCCACTTTGCTCTAGGGAAAGAATAACACAGAGAACACTTTCAGAAGCCCCTCTGCTCCTGGCCAGGATTTCAGAATCCCACAATTTGGAACAGAGCTCTGGGATCACCGAGTCCAAACATCAACCCAGAAAAAACCAAAAATATTCCAAAGATCCCACGGCAATATGGAAAAAGGCAGCAGTTTATGAGCAGCTTACCAGGGGTGAGCCTTGCAGAAGGGTTTCAGTTCTACTGTTTTGCTGCACAACTGTGGCTTGCAGTCTGGCATTTTTAGCTTCAAGGCTTAAACAGAAACACAGCTTTTATAACAGGGAACCACCAGAGCACCAATTCTTAAAGAACAGCAGGGAAAGGACAAACAGAAGCATCTTCACCACCCCAGACAGCAGCAGGAGCAGACACCTTGGTCCCCTGTGCCACTCTCTTACCACTGCATCCCTTTCTCCAGGGGTTGCATTGCAATAGTACTCCCAGAAGATGCCAACAGGAGGTCCTCCAGTCTCTGGAAACAATCTCTTTTTTCTCTTTCCTTATTCTCCAGAGTACTCGTCAAGTCACAAATTGAATGCTCACGCTGAAGACGTTCTTCCGACTCCTGCAACTGTAAAAGAACAGCAAGATTCCACAGCACTCAGCTGAAGAGCTCAGGGAAGGCCTCTGTCTGCACATACCCACTACCCAAAGAGCTGTCAGTACATTCCAAACCTTCCCTCTTCCTAGGAAATGAACACAAAACATGCTACTTTACCAAATCTTCTCCACTCTAAGCACTAACACTCACTCTCCCACTCCTTTCAGACACTCTCTGGATCCCTTCGTTTGCTCCCCCCCCCTTGAAAATAGGAATTAAAAAGTCCATCCTTCTCCTAAAGGGACGTCTCAGCCCCCTTGTATATCTATAGATATATCTATATTCATGAAGAGTAAGTTCCAGAAGCAATTAGAAATGGCAGCATGCTGCTGGATGGAGTTAAACCCAGTGGTGGTCCCAGGGTGCTCCCCAGGGCTCTTCAACATCTTTATCAGTGATCTGGACGGGCGAGGGGATTGGGTGCAAATGACACCAAAGTGGGTGGGAGGCTTGATCTGATGAAGGCAGGAAAGCTCTGCTAGAGGGACCTGGGCTGTAGGAGATTCAACAAGGGCCAGGAAAAATATTTTCCCCAAAAGGGTTGTCAGGCACTGGAACCAGGGGCTGAGTCACAATCTCTACAGATCCTTCAAAGATGTGGGGATGTGGTGCTGAGGGACAGGACGGGGCTTAGCAGGGCTGAGGGAACACTTGGACTTCATTTGAAAGATCTTTTCTAACCAAAAGAGTTCTATGATTCTCTGTTACAAGTAGGGGAAGCACGGCGAGCAGAAAGAAGCCAAAATGCAGCATTATTGCAGACATTCTTTCTATATAAATGCAGACATTATTTCTATATTAATGCAGACATAGTTTCTATATAAACACAATCCATTATTTCTACTGTCCTTCAGAAATCAGATAAAACTTTCTGGGCCAAACCACATGGAATAAGTGACAGACACCTCAGTCTCTTTTGCAGGGCACTTGACCACATATAAACCTTGGACCGTGTCAGAGACAAAGATACCAAGTGTCCTGGTTTGGGCCAGGATAAAGGGGATTTCTTGTCTTGTACTTTTGCTTTCAGCTCAGTCTCTTGGAAGTCATTGCACTTGCTGAAATTAACAGCAAGTTTGTCAGACAGTGTCTGCTTCTGGGACTGTTAATACCTGATTTTTATAGTTACAGCAGAACCAAGGCCACTGCTAAGCTCTGAGGAACAGAAAACTCCAGAGGATGCCTGCCTTAATCCCACTGCAAAGAAAACCTTTTTCAAACACTTCTTAACATGGCCAAACCCCCACATGTTTTGCAGAGGCAGAGAAAGCTTCAGAAAGGTGACCAAAATTCAAGGCTTTTCCTCTTTAAAAGAAAAAGCCACGTTTCATCCAACAGATCAGCACGTTACTGAAAAATCTCCCTTTTCACTTGAATATGCATTTTGCAGGGGAAAAGGTGCTTTTGACTGCATTGTCTGCACAGCACAACAGGAAGAACAATGGCAAAAAAACTGAAGGAAACCAGCTGGAAACAAAGCAGCAAAAGGAAAAATATCCAACATCATGACAAGGATTTTACACCATAAGAAGACTGGATCCAGCTTCACTTCAGACTCACTCTTCCTCTCCAGGACTCTCCCTTCATTATCCATTTACTGTTTTTTTCACCATAGTTTTTAATACAATTTGAAAGTTCCAATTCTAATTCAAAAATATTTGGCTTTCCATACCTGCACCACAGAGTTTTCAATGTCATCCTTGATAACTTCTTTTTCAGCTGCTGCTGCTATTTGGGAGGTACATCCAGAGTGCTCACCTACATTGAAAAACAGATTTTTATAAACAGCCTGACTTCATACTACTTATTTACACATAGAGTGCATCTTTAATGGTTGTGAGAAAAGGCTGAGAACAAAATAAAACATCCTCTAAAATTTGTGAGCTGTTGGAGTGAATCATTTTATCATAATAGCAACTTCACGTGCACCTCTGTGAATTCCTTTCTTTTGGAGGAATTTACATTTTAATGGAAAAAGGAAAGATTCTGAATTAAGGGCCACAAATACACCACTCCTGTTACTCCAAGGTGAATGATCTCTCACTCAGCCTGTGGAAAATGGGACTTCAGCTTTTCCTGGTGGCCGAAGAACATTTGTAGATAACACCATTGTAGGCACTACAGAGACTGGCATAAATTATCAGTATCAAGATGCTTGGGGGAAGCAAACACTGAACTCCTATACAAGGAACCTCCACCACTTGGAGATGGACACCTTTTATATTATAAAACATCATTTAATAACCATAGAGAAAGAATTGCATCACTGTTTCCCAGCTCCTTTCACTCACCAGTGATGTCTCTTGAAGCTGCCTTGGGCATTTTCGAGTCACCATTACAAACATGGTGCTTCACAATCCAGGCAGCTGGAGCTTTTTTCTCTTCACTTTTGCCTCCCTTCTCCTGCTTTACTTCCTCTACAGGTGACTCTTCCTAAAAGAGATCAAGAAAAAGAAGATATAAATGGGGAAGAAGGAAGCATCTTCTTTGCCTTTCACTGACTACTTGAAAAAGGCTTTTTTTATTGAAAAGAAAAATGGAAAATTTGTTGAGCTTTGATTTACAAGGCCTTCAGCTTTTCCATGGAAATCTGGAGGAGCAGAAAGGAATTCCTCCTGTCCTCAGTCTCAGCCCTGCTCCTGCACAGTCCCTGAGAAGCCCTTCCCCGCTTCAGCCCAGCTTCATTTCAGTCACAGTTAAATTCAGCTACAGTAAAATTCAGCTCTCAAAGTTTCAGAATTTTTACTTTCAAGGACCTCTCAGCATCACCAGACTCACTGCATAAATCAGCCTCTGCAGTATCCCTAAATTTCAAGCATCACAGCAGAAAAATGCATCATCACAAGCTCTTCTCCCTTGTGAATGGAAGAGGAGAACAAGAAGAAGGACACGGCTTGGTCAAAACACATTTTCACCTCCTGCTGCTTTACCCCCTTACAACAGTATATCTTAGGGCAGACCATATTACCTAAGTCTTAAAGGGGTAAAAACCCTTTTTTTTGAGACCCCACAAAAAGAGGACCAGCTAGGAAAAAACAAACAAACAAAACAAAACCAAAAAATCACAACAAAAACCACTGTAGCTGCTTCAGTCTGCTTACTGATTACAGATGACACAATCACTTGATGGAGGTCCCATCAAGCTACACAGAGGAACAGAAAACATCCCCTGAATTCTTTGAGACCACATCTTTAACACTGTACTTCTAGAGTCCATCCCAGGGAATTTAAAGCAGATGCTCAGAAGCCCATTAGACATGGAGAGACATAAAAATGGACTAAAACCCCTCCCATACAGAAACAGCTGGCACTGACCAGAAGAAAACACTTGAAATGTTGAAAAGAAAACAGGTCCAGGGAAGGGATTCTGCCCCTGTGCTCAGCCCTGGTGAGGCCACAGCTTGAGTCCTGTGTCCAGTTCTGGGCCCCTCAGCTCAGGAAGGAGATTGAGGTGCTGGAGCAGGTCCAGAGAAGAGCACGGAGGCTGTGAAGGGATCAAGCAGAATTCCTGTGAGGAAGGGCTGAGGGAGCTGGGGGTGTTCAGGCTGGAGAAGAGGAGGCTCGGGGGAGACCTCATCACTCTCTACAACTCCCTGAAAAGAGGTTGAAGCCAGGGGGGGGGAGTGTCTTCTCCCAGGTAACTACCAGTAAGACAAGAGGGCATGGACTTAAGCTCTACCAGGGGAGGTTTAGGTTGGATATTAGGAAAAAATTCTTTACAGGGAGGGTGATCAGACATTGGAATGAGTAGTCCAGGAAGAATGTCCACTGAATTCCTGCTCCTCCTCTTCCCTGCAGTCCCAGTGGAGATCAGTGCCCAGCTGGAAGGATCTGCTCCAACCCCTCTTCCCCTCTTGTGGAGCATCCCCACAGCCAGGAAATCCACTCCTGGTTTCTCCCTGCTTGGTGTGCAGCCCACAGGGACATGGTTCTTTGTGGAGCATCCCCACAGCCACCTCCTGCCAAAACAACAGTGGAAAAGTCCTGCTCATCCCTCCAGCAAGGACCAGGAGAGTGGGCAACCCCCAGGACCTGGGTGAGACCTGGATCAGGGCCTCCCAAAAATGCTCTCCTGGAGATGGGCTGCAAAGGCAGAGAGATTGGATGGATCCCAACATGTCCCCCTGAGGACACCCAGCTGCCACAAACCATTCTAGGGTTCTCCAGCTCCAACCATTCCATCATTCCATGACTCACCACCATGGGTTGGATGCCTACAGAGATGATGACCATGGTGACCCATGGCTGCTGCCCTGTGCTACAGACCACCAGAGACTCTGGTGGCTGCCACAGACCTGGAGGCTTCTGGAACATGGGCAGTGGGCCTGGGTGGCAAAGAGGTCATGATGTGGCACCCAGGTAACACCTGACACCTGGATATGGGACAATGTTGAATCAGGGGAATGAGATGTAACCTTTCCTTGTATAATCACAAGGCTTAGGGGAACAGGAAACAAGACATGCACAGGTCCTGTACCCTAAAAAAGGCTCCAGTGTACATCCTGTTGTGCTAATCTAAGCTGGTTTTGCTGCTGACTGCAGTGTTGCAAAGGAAAGAGAGAAGGAGCTCATTTGTGGAATCGAAGGGTAATGAGAGGGCAAACTGAGGCAAACACTGACTTCATCCAACGACCACCAGAGGGGGGTCAAAAAGACCCTCAGAGATAATGTGGGCATGTGCCTTTGAAGGCCTGCCTCTCCCAAGAACTAATAAACATAACCCAGCCTATTCCTAGAATAGTCACGAATATGTATTAGAATAATTATGAATATGTATTAAAGTATGGAACATAGGCCAAAAGCTTAAACTTTTAATTTTAATTTAATTTCATGTGGAGACTCCCCACACACCCAGCGCTGTTTGCTTTGCCTTTATTCGCCGGAATAAAACTAAGTCTCATTTCCTTCTACCAGAAACTCAGCCATTTATCACAATGGGATGATTTTGCTGTGGGTTTTTTTTCAGAATTTACATGTTCTACACACTCAAAGCAGAGAACTTTGATAGATTTTCTTAGTTACACCAAATCCTTAGGGGGGTTTAATGAAGAAATAAGAAAATAATAGTCTTGCTGTGGCCAGATAGCTTAATTTATTCCTAGATTTCCTAATAGTGAAAGGACAGTTACTTTCTTTTGTGCTTCATTGGGCCCTCTTAAGAAAAATTATTTTCTCAAACCTCCCTGACCAAGCAATCAAACAAGTACTGATAACAAAGGCAACCCTTAGGCCAGCAAGCCAAGAAAAAGCTTTTCCCTTTTCCTTTCCAAAAAAAAGGTGTTTTTTTTTTTTTTAAACAAAGAACAGGCATGAGCAAACACAA